>JAAOAN010000370.1:0-29744 GCA_013396205.1 Fusarium mundagurra | reverse complement strand
GGGATCGGTCTGTTGTGCCTCTATTCTTCAATCCGATCTTGTTGCGGGTCACAGTCGGATAATTGAGCAAGACCAGCCTGTGAAGGCAGGACCTCAAGCCGAAGAAACAGATATGCTCACAGGACAATAGAGAAGGGGCGGTTGACGATTGGTGGCCGATGAGGAAGAGGTGGGCGCGTCAACGATTCTAGTGGTGGTGGTAGTGCTGGCTGGTTGGCACTGTTGTGTAGCTAGGTCAGGGGCACTCCAATGTCGCTGGAAAGCATGGGGCAGAAGCCAAGCGGTTGGGAGCAACAGAGGACGAGATAGAAATAGAGTATAAGGGCAAAAAAGAAAGGGAAAGGGAGAAGAAGCAGGTCGGTCTGTATTTTGAAGAGGTAAGAAGAGGGAAAGTCTCGTAGTGTTGAAATGAATGCCCTCTCGCCTCTGCAGGCGGTGTTGTCGTGTTGTATCGTGTTATGTTATGCAGCTGGGTGCACTGTCGACTGTTATTAGATAGGTAGGTACTTGGTAATGTCGTATTGCGTTGGGGTTTTGTCAGGCTTCAGTAATGGGTCATTCAATATTATATCCGTAGTAATATCAATCCAATATTATTCGATCGTGGTAGGGCTAATTTTAATGCCCGGCATTGGTGTGTCAAAAATGTCCGAATCCCAGCCGTCAGTAGGTTGCTTTGGAGAAGAGTGCCGCTGGATACACAACAGTCGGTAGCCCCGAGTAACCAAGTAGTTCCAATCAACGAGGTAACAGCTTGCATATAAAGCTTACTGTTGACCGCTTCACGGAACGATTGCGTACGGTCGAGTAAAGGTCAGGTATCAGAGCAGGTAGTGCATCCTTGAAGTGTGCGTGCAGTCAGTCAGGCAGTGCAGCTGATGATGTCCAAGGGTTGGCAGATCCCAAAAGAAGCAAGGGACAGGGTGTGGAACGTTGTACGGAGAAGGACCAGGAACAAGGGACGAACAAAGACCAAGTCTTGGCTTTTGACGGCCTGCTTATTAGGGTGGCCTTGGGTAGGTAGGCAAGAAAACTTCTGACTTCTATGCTAATAAATGACAAAAATACTTGGATAAATACAGTATAAACTTAGAGCAGATTTGATATAGACTTGGGATTTTAAAGCTGGAGATTATTATACTGATCTTTTTTTGGCACCCTAATTTACTGTCAGAAGTTTTCTTGCTCACCAAGGTATAGGTCGGCTTATATTGGCACTTGCTTTGCTTTTTCCTAGGGGTTCAATCACGAGGGGCTGGTGTGAGTAAATGGGGGTGACATCCAATCCATCCAATCCCACCCCAATAAGAGGCATCTGGAAAGGCACAGGCACAGGCACAGGCACAGGCACCTCAACCATCATTGTACAGACAGTCTCAGGTACTGGGTACCAACTTGACCTTGCTCAGATAAGGTGGTTTCGGGTTCCAGCTTGCGGATAACAGGTAATTTTTCATTCTCGCCAAACGGTATATCTATACCATTAGCAACGTCTGCAAATATCACATCTCGCAGATACAGCACCGTACCGGTAATGAATATTCAAATCGAGCGTTGCGCGTCAACAAATGTGTACGTGTGCTGCATGTAATGGATACGTGTGAAGCTGAAACGACCTACAAAATTTAGACTCTGTAACCGATGCCCGATACCGACGGGTACTGGAAATTCGGCAACCTAAAACAGCCCGTTTCCATAGGTAGGTAGAGAATATGGACACAAACCTACGTAGATAAGGTGGTACCTTAGGCTAGCACTTACATCCATACTCCGTACGACAGCACAGTCTGCAGTTGCATCCACATCAATCAAATTCACTGGATCCAACGCTGAGGCCCTTCTACCCCGCTAAATCTGTTGCCTCGACCCAGGGGTTGATTCTTCTTTCACATTTCCTTTTTCATCCCATCATGAGGTAAGACCTCATAGTGGCTCTAGCTAGTCCTGATCTCAGAGTCATGGGCTGGCCACTCTCAGGCAGACAAACACAGCAAAAGTCCCATAGTGACCTGGAAGTGCCTGGCAGCCAAGGCGCCGGGCATCGGAAGTCTAGATGCGCCCAAAAAGCCATGGAGCAACCAGGAACGAAAGGGCACTCTGCAGGGCTGCAACCATGATATGAAACTAGATGGCTGTAATACGTACTGCATTTCTGACAACAGATAAGCCGAGTCTCTGGGGACGATTTGGCTACTAACTTTAAAGGTAGGTAGCCTCTTCATTTATATTCACTACTCGATTCACTTGCAGCAACTATTATGTCACTCGCAACAACAAACTTTGCGATAAACTAGAGGCCCTGACGCCAACATCGCTCCGTCAAAGTCAACTGCCTCTCTTGGAATTTCTCTGGAATCGTAGCCTGGCCANNGAGTGGAGGGCTCGGGCTTTTTCCAAGTACTGGTACAAGGCTTGGGTTCTGGCGTCTCTGCTCGAAAAGTCAATTTTCAGTCGAGTCCCGTTTCTTTGGATGATGCATTATCGATATTGGAGGGTAACAGACGGGATGCTGTTTTCGAAGGCGCAACACCCTTCACGAGATAGCACCACCTCATTTTGACACCTCTGCCTTGAAAGTTGACATCATTCGTATTAGATGGGGTGCGGCACATGCCAGCCGCTTGCCTGTCGAAAGTGCAGATGGATCTGTTAGAGTTGACGAGATGAGGCCTCATGGATCCCTCTCATGAGTTTGGTGAAATTGCATATTTCCAGCGTCGTATATTCTCTAGAATTCAAAGACAAACACCAATACCCACTTAGAAAATTTGACGTCGTCAGCTTCAGCCGCCAACCGTTGCCAAATGTGGATTGCATCTTGCTTGCTTTGACAGATAACCCATGTCATGATCTCCCTGTCAGTTAGAACCTGGCAGCCTGGCTACCTAGCTATCCATTGCCAAGAGTGTCGACCTACATGAAACGTAGTGCAGAGGATCAAATTCGTCTCATGTGTTGCCAATGTTATCATTATTCATCATCTCAGCCTTATAATGATGCCCTAGTTGAATCACCATTCTTGCATTGTATCGTGTAATTAAGTAACATCTTGTCATGCTTTCTCCCAATCTGTGGTAAGCCCAAGTATCTTAAGCCATGCTGTTGTCTCGAAACGTGCGATCTTGGGCAGAACATATGATGGTCAGGCCAAACCACATGTCGGAAAGCTTGGTGTATACGCTGACCACAAGATTCAACGATTGGATAAACGAACCAAGTGATGCCATGTTTCACAGTCATTTTGCACCGTTTGCCAATTATTTCATCATTGCACTTGATCAGCTAGCAAATTACACTTTATTCTTCTTCTAGGTCGTAGCCACTACCTAGGTAGGTATGTCTTCGTTTCAATTCTGGACTCCAACCAAACAGCTGGCTGTTGGCCCGATCGACATCTAGCATGAGTTAACAAATTCCACAATCTCCTTGTTGAATCTCTCTGGTTCCTCGTAAAATAGCCAATGTCCAGAATCAAACACCGATGACCTTGCTAGTCCTGGTCTTGATTTCTCTACGCGTCTCACGGTCTCGAGCATTCCTTCAAGTGGAAAGCAGCTTGATCGTCGACCGGCCATAACCAACACCGGAACCGTGATTGTTTCA
Source organism: Fusarium mundagurra (assembly GCA_013396205.1). Classification (NCBI taxonomy): domain Eukaryota; kingdom Fungi; phylum Ascomycota; class Sordariomycetes; order Hypocreales; family Nectriaceae; genus Fusarium; species Fusarium mundagurra. Next base: position 26,141 of record JAAOAN010000370.1, on the reverse strand, counting down.
ATGGCTTCTCGGTGGTCGTAGCGAGTATGGTCTGCCAGTAGTCGTGCTAGCCATGTTTGGTCGCATTTCGCACTGATGTTCGTAAAGAAGGCTTCATCCTTGGCTTGTTGCTCAGCCGAAATCCCGTCCTCCTCCTTTAGGGCATATCGATATCCTAAGCAGCATATTGCAAGGTCAATATGCGCCTTCTGAGAGTTATTGATCCAGTCATATTGTGCGGCAAGCATGGTCTTCTCATCGTAACATCCAGTATGCGCCTTGCTCTCGTCCCATCCATCAAACGCTGAACGATCTTGCAGAGGTGCTTGATCAACAAATACAAACCCCACAAAGTCGTTGCAGCCAAAGAGCTCCACGTAAGTCCAGAGCACAGCGGCGCCAATCGAACATCCAACAGGCACAATACTGACAGATGCTGTCTTGTGTACATGAGCAACAAGACCTGAAAGATCAGCTGCCAAGCGCGCGACGTGATAACCACCACGAGTTTGGCTGGAGTCCCCATGTCCTCGCATGTCTGGGGCAACAACCCAGAGTGATTTGCTCAGGGACGCAAAGTTGCGGATGAAGTAATCGCTAGAGCCACTGAAGCCGTGCATGAGCAGGACACATTTCTCAGGTGCAACTCCTGCAACTTCCTTCAGTGGTAAGGAAGACTGAAAGGCGATTTTGCATCCATCGTTGGTGGTGAAATATTCTTTGTGCATTATTGTGGATGATACGGTGGTCGCCTCTCTAGGTACTAAGGTTGTCTATATGGCGACTTGCAGTTGATGATGAGAGGGGTTTATATCTATGAGTTGCTTTTGTGGAGTTTTCCACACATTTCCGAATTGAAGGAAGCACAGCTGGGCCAACATTGTATTTCTAAGTCGCATAACCGATTATCCAACGACATAACAAATTAGAGATATAGTATAAGTAAGTATTTAGTAGGTATCACTGAATTCTAAATATAAGAAGACCCATTTATATTCATTTGACTATGGTGTTTATTCTGGCACCTTTAGAACGCACCCATGCGAGTACCTACAGTGAAACAGCTCGCAAGGCTTGGTACCGTGTTTGTCTTTAAAGACCTTCAGGTACATTTAATTGTTCTCCATCTTCAAACAATTCTTTAAACACGGTCATACCATTATTAGAACAAGATATTTGTCAGATTATCTACTGCTCTGCAGAGACCTAGATAATGCTAGGTGGTCAAGGGTAGGTGGAGTAAGGTTAGTAGGTAAAGTTTCTCCTTGCCTTGACCACTGGCCAGGCAACGCTTACATAACAGCCCACCTAGAAAATTCTCTCCATGTCAACCTCAACGAGTTCGTTCAACTTACTTCATCCTTTGACAATATGTCCCAAGACTCGACAGACCAAAAAGGTCCAGAACTCTCTGTCGATGCTCACGTGAAGTATGTCCAGAGCCTGGATACAAGAAAGGATGAGCTTGATTACTGGCTTACCGAGCATCTGCGACTCAATGGCTTGTATTGGGGATTAAACGCACTCTTCCTCCTGGGACGGCCAGAGGCTCTCCCTCGACAGGATGTCATCGATTTCACTCTCTCCTGCCAGCATGAAAATGGCGGGTTCGGTGCAGCACCTGGCCATGATGCTCACATGCTGTCCACAGTAAGTGCTGTGCAGATTCTCGCCATGACGGATGCTCTAGACCAGCTGGAAACAAAAGGCAAAGGCAAGAACCAGGTTGGCAAGTGTAGGTATTTTGCAAGGTCCACAGTGCCTCCTATGCACACACTGACCACCAACAGTCATCGCGGGACTGCAGAATCAAGAGACTGGCACATTTGCCGGGGATGAATGGGGCGAGGAGGATACCCGGTTCTTGTACGGTGCATTCAATGCCCTGTCCTTACTCGGTCTCATTTCCCTTGCCGACGTCGACAAGGCCGTTGCACACATTATCGCTTGTGCCAACTTTGATGGTGGCTATGGAACAGGGCCTGGTGCGGAATCGCATTCGGGTCAGATCTTTACTTGCGTTGCCGCCCTCGCAATAGTTGGTCGGCTTGATCTCGTGGACAAAGAGAAGCTCGGCCGATGGTTGAGCGAGAGACAAGTTCCCTGTGGTGGCCTTAATGGTCGACCCGAAAAAGACGAGGATGTGTGCTACAGCTGGTGGGTATTGAGCAGTCTCGCCATGATCGAGCGCACACATTGGATCGACCGCGATGCCCTTATCGCTTTCATTCTCAAATGTCAAGATACCGAAACTGGTGGTATCTCTGATCGACCTGGTAATATGGTCGATGTTTGGCATACACAGTTCGGTTTGTGTGGTCTTAGTCTTCTGGGCTATCCAGGTCTCGAGGCAGTCGATCCAGTATATTGCATGCCCAAGACGATAACAAAGAGACTTCTCGGCTGATCGTCTATACGTCTATGAACCCGTCTTTCCCTCATACATCTTGCCCAATGGTGCCAGCCACCACCCTCTGACCATTCATAGCACATGCTTACGACGTTTGTTCAGTGATAGCATGTGAATATGGTTGAGGGAAGAAGGAACTGTTGGTTTTTTCAGGGACATCGCTTGACTCCGTGGTGTTCGTCCCGTGAAGTCCTTCAAACATTTATCGGCACTGAGCTTGTCAAGTCATGTGTTCATATCACGGAATCCGGATAGATATGGATGGTCCTATCCCTTTGGACCTGGTCATGTTGGACCAATAGTGCATTACCCTTACCTTAATTAATCCACCTAAATATCTTTCAATGTCAATACAAAATTTCCTGCCAATGAAGACACAATCGCCCAGCTCACTCTCGGGCTCTCGTCGTGCTGCAAATGTTTGCTCCTTGGCCACAACTATCACACGTATCCTAGGTAAGTTGTTATCACATACTTCCCTGGCATTTCTCAATACTAGTATATGAAGAGCAGTGCTTGGCAGCCTCCTCCGGCATAAGCTACTGGTCTTTTGTTCCTTGCGCCACTCAGCTGAAATCCGTGCCTGTCCTTCATGCCTCAGAATGTTTCCTGAGGCTCACAGGGCTTTCGGGGCACCTACCGACACGCTCCTTCCCCCCTGAAAGTCAGACCTGGCTAGCACCTCTTCAAGCACCCCTCATCTCCTTCCCCAGACTTCTGGTCCTCTACTACCTTAAGGTACCTTAAGGTTGGTTACCTTGCGACTTGGGGTGTATCAAAATCATCCGAATGACCTGCATCTCCTTTTCCTTTGATATTCCATTGTCTTCAACTACCTATACCAGCCTGCCCACCCGAGTGCCTAGGTACCTTACCTGCCAAGGTAGATCTGGTAGATACCTTTTCCTAGCCACGTCGCTGAGTACATCTCCAAAGAGTCTTTCAATCCTTGCTTTTCGACTCCGACTGTTCTGGTATTTTCGCATATCTGACATCGTTGTTTGAGGAACCTTGTTCTTCACAACATTGTCCCGAGAGCTCTTGCTGCCAGCAGGACAACCCCTACCAAGATACGGTGAGTTTCAAATGCTTCTTTTCTCCCTTTGTACGTACCTATTTAGGTACAGCTTGAATGAAAAAAGAGCCGGGAAGACGGGAGCCATGGTGGCTTCCTTGACTGCAAACAAGAAGATCTCGGCCCTGGAATCAGGAACGACCGTGCTAATTACTTCTACTACAGTATTAAGGCTACCTACTTACCTAGAGAAACCCGGTTCTTTCTCAAGCGCCATGTCCTTTGACTTGGTCTGAAGCAATACCAAGCAGGAAGCGGACTTTGATCTAGACACAATAAGGAGCAAGGCCTAAGAGGTATGGGAAGCTTCTGCACCCTTTCCGCAGACTACCGCTCTTCACAGTATCGAGATATTTATCTTTCGCGAGGTTCTCCTCCCAGAATCGTTGCTGCACAGGTATGCCATTCGAGGCAAACAGGGCAGGTGACTTCTGATCTCGTGGCAGACAGCACCTTCCAAGTTCGAAGACGTTGCAACTTCCTCTAAACCTGCGTGCCGGAAGTCCCCAAGTCGAGCCTTCCTTTCCTTTCACTCTGCCATCGGCCGGCTTTTATCCATGAGAAGCAACAAGGAGTCGACCCTGCATCATCAGTTCAAAAGTTCAGCTTCTACTGCTATAAGCCGCAGTCATGGTTCGAAGCAGGAAGTCCACAAAGCCACCGCTGGTAAGCAACTTCCCTTCGTATTTTCATCAGATACTTGTCTTCCCTTCTGCTCGATCACAGACTTTGACTTATCTTCACTTGCGCAAGACCTGCTCTTTTCGACCCAGAACTTGATTCCATCTCCATTTCAACCCATTGCACTCACTATTGCCCTCGTTTTGACCTCTCTGTCAGCCTTTCCCCATTCGTTCTCGGACAAGGAGAATAACGCTCCGCAAGCCGTTTTATACGCCATTGATAGCTCCCTTGGTACTGTAGCCCAAACAATTTGTTGAAAATCCGCCCTGAGTGGTTACTGAAAAGGGGTTACTGACCATTACGTTGTGGTTTAGGTCATGGCTACTACAGCGATACCAGGAGACAATACAGCCAGCTCTATCAGTCGACATATCCCACTCTTTTGTTCCGTGTGCCCTGAGACTCCTCGTTTTTCGGATGTCTCACATCTTCTTACTCATATCGCTTCGAAAGGACACCTTCACCACGAAACCCAAACGAAGCTCAAGGCTCACCAAGATATCGCAGCCGCGGTCAAACTTCAACGTTACGAGGAGTAGTACTCCCAAAATGGTATCGAGGCACTGTTGGTTGATAGAATGAGAGCAAAGCAGTTAAAGGAAGAGGCTCGTAGCCGGCGCAATCAAGGAACCAATTTTGCCTCTGCCAAGGTAGTGATATCTTCCCTTGGTGATTGTTCCTTTTTCTAACACTTGAAAGCAAAACAAGCGGAAGATCAAACAGGAGACATCAATGAGCCCCGCGATTAAGCTCGAAGGAGACGAAATTCTCGACGATTTCCCAATCTTCCCGGGCTTCTTTGACCATGAACAAGTTCAAGATGTTCAAGAAGAATTTTCTCTGGGAGCCGACTCAATGTCGCTGAAGGGCCAAGTGTGGCCAGGAATGGGGAAAATGGATCTTGCCGACGACGAGATGAGGCGGACTCGGAACCAAAAGAAGCCCAAGTCCGTGATCGACAAAATGAAGAGGGCTTCGGAGCGTATCGAACCTACCCAAGTCATCATGACATCTGAACTAGAATTTGAAAGGACGAAGGACGTGTATGATGATGCTTCCTCTCCTGCTCCTGGCCAGGAAGAATCAGTATGTACCATGAGAGAAAGTCCCTTCCAAATGCTAACATTGCCAGACACCACCACGAAAAGCTCCAAAAATGAAGCGCAAAAAGGCCACACCTCTTGCTGAAATCTCGGCCAACGCTCCCAAGCAACGCCGTAGTACTGCTCGTGGCCCAAAACCTGGCACGGGAAAGAAGGCAAACCCTACAAAGAAACAAAATCGCGAGAAAGAACCCAAGACATATCCCCCACCAGAAAAATCGCAAGATATCCACGATGTTTTTCGTGATGAAAAGGACCGGCCAGGTGGGTATTGTGCGCACTGAAAAAGGGGACATCGCTAATACGAAATGAAAGCTTCCATCAGCGAACCTCCACTTCCTGCAACTCGGAATGATAGAAGGTGAGGCTTTGTGCCGCTTCTGTAGGAAAAACTGACGCCGAAACTAGATTCGACCTTCGCACGAAGCACGGGGCTCGAAGCATTGACAACTTTCTTCATTCAAATCTTGTTTCTCCCACGCCCCATCCAAGAGATCTAGCACCACGACAACTTCTAGGCCGAGAAACATCTAGCGCACTTCGACCTGAGTCTTTCCCTCCGGGTAAGTTTGAGGAACATCTGAGCCGTCATTATTCACAACTGGATTCTGGATTTGGACTTACGCACAAACAGGCACATTCAGTCACGTAGAAGCTTCGTATGCTTTGAAAGATGCTACCATCTATAATGCTTCGTCACGCCTTCCATTCGTCCCTCCAAATTTCGACCAGTATCGAGGACTTGGCCCAGATCAGTTTCGATTGGCCGCAGACTATGGATTCCAGCTGAAACATGAAGACTACACGGCGTCAATGACGGGAGATGTAACACAAGGGACAAACAACAGTCCTTTCATGGGAGTGCCCGGAACCAATCCTCTTTTTTCTCATGACAGGCCATTCTTGAATCCTTACGGCCAAGCTACACCGAATGCAACATTCTCCCCCTTGTCATTTACTTCTATCAACCGACAGCAAGACCACTTACTCAATGACGGAGGAATGAAAACACCGCAGGCACAAATTTGTGAGCCGAATGAGAACAATGATGGCCTTGGAGAGGAGCAAGAGCTAAGCATCAATGCATCCTGGAACCTGAATGGCACAGAAAATGACCTGGACTTCTCCCACGGCCTTGCAGTGGACGACTCACAAATGTGACTGACAAGATGAGCACCGAGGAAGGCAAGACATGTGCCTTGTGAACCTACAGGCACAAACGAGAATCACAAGATCCACATCCATCAATGGAGTTCGTCAGTCTTTCAGATCATGGCGAGTCATGATATATCGTTGCTCTGAACCCTCATGACAGCCACAGAGGTAAGCATTTGGCTGACAGCTATCATCGTCCTGACTAAAAAAAAGTTCTAACCCTCCTAGATGATAATAAAAAGCTGTACATATTACATGCGATTCCTTACGCCTATTTTTACCGACTCGAGTTTTTGACATTCTATTTTTCTTTTTGAACTTTCAAACAAATGGTAGCGGGTGGGGACACAATTAGGAGTTTCGATTAACTTGGGACAATGTTTAGCGGCGCTCAGACGATCAGTATGGGGAATCTGGGGCCTTAAGGAGGCATATAAAAAGGTGTCATGAGAAAAGAATAATTAGGGGGACTTTGGTATCCGGGGGAGACGGACATATCATTTGACATTGGAGTTACGGGGTTTCAAGACAGAAGACATTGTAAGCATCTTATGGGAAATCAGTCATTCTGACATTGGGTTTATATTTCTTCTATGGATTCCCGCAAATAGTACGTAGTAAAGTTGTGATGTTATCTACAATTGTTCAATTCCAGATACCAGCTGGTCAAGTTGATCCGGCCCGTTATGTATTACGTCCGACAAGGCACGGCAAACACCCCTGAAGCGACGAATCTTCATTTCTTGCTCCATTTGCCCCGACTTCAGGGCAGCAACATCAATGACTTTCTTGGGAATACGAGCGAGCCTTGCAACGTTCAGGCCATAAGATCGATGAGCAACACCTTCGCCAACTTCGTACAAGAACGTGACTTGTTCCTCGCCATCCTCTCCCTTCTCTGCCTTGAATTTCATGTGAACGTTTTTGACACCATCTAGACCTTCAGCTACCCGTGCTAGATTTTGATAGTGCGTGATGAAGAGCGTTAGGCAGCGGGTTTCAGTGACCACATGCTGCAGCACAGCCTGAGCGATGGCAGCACCATCGTGAGTACTGGTACCGCGACCTAGCTCGTCGAGAATGACCAGACTTCGGGGGCCGGCCGATCGAAGGATACGGGCTGTTTCAGAGACTTCAACCATGAATGTAGATTCACCAGCGAAGAGATTGTCGCGAGCCCCCGTTCGTGTATGAATAGCATCACAGAGGGTGAGAGACAAGGCATCGGCTGGGACATAGGAGCCCACTTGAGAAAGGAGAACTATAAGGGCAAGGGCGCGGACGAAAGAAGATTTACCGCCCATGTTGGGGCCAGTTATAAGGTGAGCGAGAGGTGAAGGATGCATGAGGCTGGTAGAGAAGGGTATGTAGCCGCCGTCAAGGGTATGCTCAGCAATAGCATGACGGCCGTTGGTAATAGAGATAGTTGGGTCGGAGGTTGATGGGAGGAAGGAAGGGCGAGAGTAGCCTGGCTGAGCGGCAACTTTAGAGAGTGAGAGAATGCAATCGAGGGTCGCCAGAGCAGATACGGCATCGCGAAGAGGCTGGTAGTCTGCAGAAATGGAGGCGAGCAGATCTGTGAAGGCCTTGTCACAGGCGGCAGCTAGGGCCTCGCGGTGTTGGTCGCGTTCAGTGATGAGGCGAAGTACCTCGGGTGTGTGAAAGCGTGAGAGTTTCTTCGTTCCAGAAATCTTGGCCCAAGAAGCAGGGACGTTTTTGATATCTGTGTTGGGCACCTCAATAAGATATTCGATGCCAGCAACAGTGACATATTCGACAGTCTTCTTCTTGATCTTCTCAGCAGCAACAGCACGGTGGCCATCTAGCTCGTGCTCAACATGAGCGATACCAAGTTGATGATCTTGCATATCCTCTGTTTGAAATTCATCACGGAAAAAGCCATATTTGTCATCCTTCCGGGCTGCGACAAGGTTAATGCGCTCGAGATAGGACACAACTGTGTCAAGAATTTGTGGAAGTGCACAGACAGCATCGTTTAGGAGAGAGGAAGAGAAGGGGGCGTCAGAAGGACTCTTGACGGTTGAATAGTAGCTCGCAACCCTTTGGAGGGCCTGAAGCACTGAGAGGAGTTCTGGGCGTGTGCATTTGCTGTAATAGATGCGGATAAGACTGCGTTCAAGATCGGTCTTGGTGTTGGCCAAAAGTGACTCGAGCTGGGATACAGGAACGGTTGACTGCTTCTCGAGAAGCTCCTCTACGGCGTTGAGACGGGCCTCAAGAAGTTGTTGATCGAGCAGGGGACGCCCTACCCATTTCCGGAGTAGGCGATGCCCTGGGCGCGTGAGTGTCTTGTCGAGCGCCCAGAACAGGCTGCCCTTTTCGGAGTGATCTGTAGAATTGCGGTACACTTCGAGGCTTTCGAGGGTTGTACCATTGATTAGCATATGTGAGCGTGTGCTGAAGCTCTGGAAGTACTTTGTAAGATCAAAGATGTGCTCGAGACCGTATTCTTGGAGATGATTGATCATAGCCGAGAGGCAGATGGTGACAGACTCAGGAAGTTTCAAGACTTTGTCGAGAAGGGCGGCGGCAGTTTCGTCTTGGGCATTATCTTTGAGCTTGTCCGCGTAGAATTGAGTGACGTGGGAGTACGCCTCAGCCGCCATAGTCTTACTTTTGGAAACGCGCTCGACTCGACTCCTGTCACCAAAAACATTCGTGCTGGTGCCTGATAAGTGCTGCACGAGTTTATCGGTACCCTTGGTTAAATCCCCTACGATCAAGAACTCGCAAGGGGAGATGTGCAAGAGCCGCGTTTCAATCTCACTCCGCATGAAACCGTCCTCGAAGTTGTCGTATATGATGTCTCCGGTTGCTGGCTGTACGGCAATGATGCCAACATCAACTTTCTCATCAGTGCCCCATCCCTTAGCCTTGGATTCCGTTATACATAATAGATAACCGCCTGAGGGGGCTCCCGATCCACCGCTCTGGTCGAGCTCACCATTCTCATCGATATATGTACCTTTTGTGTAGAGATTGGTGAGCTTACGGACAAATGGGGTATTGCGGTTGTCTCCAGCCTTCTTCAATGCTGCAGTCTCGATTTGACGAACGACACCGACTTTGTGTCCGGCAGCTACCAGGCGCTTTGCGTGTACCGGAAGACGGTGCACTGGGATACTCGCCGAGGCAAAGCGATCCAAATGGGCCTCTGATGGGTCTGTACAGGTTAGAATTATGCGCTCAGGGCTGCAGGAATGATAACTTACGCTCATCATAACGCATCTTGCCTGGAATGCAGACAATACTCAGCTCCTTGGCTGCTATGCGAGCATCCTCGCCAAGGAATCGAAACTTGTAACCCACTTCCATGATGAGGATTGTGTCCATGTGTTTTCTCTTGATGTCAAGGAACTGGATCTCCATAGGGGTGAGTTTGCCTGTCTTGGAACCCTTCTTCTTCGTCTTTGCAGGGGCTGGAGCATCGTCCTCATCAGCGTCGGCATCTTCATCTTCACCCACCGGCGCAGCATCTTGGAGATTGCGGCGCCATGCGAGTGCATCTGGGTGGCCGAGTTTCTTGACGAATCTTTTATGTAGCTCCTGGTGGTGTCGCCTCTCTTCCGCATCTTCATCCTCATTCTGGATCGGTTCCGTGTTCTTGTCACCATCTTGGGTGGTCGGTGCACTGGAGCCGTCATATCGGTATCTTTCTGTCCGTGTCCCTATAGTCCCTTGATTGCCAGCTTTCGATCTGGAGAAGAATGTGCTTGTGTCTTCATTGGCGTGAGTATCATCGACTCTGGCTCTTTTCACAGTCTTTCCAGGCTTCTCATTCTCCTTTCCTACATCATCTAAAGCTCGTTTTCGCGAGGGAGACTCGTTATCTTTACTGGGTGACTGTGGCTGCGATTGCGATTGCAACTGCGACTGAGACTGCGACTTGGCTGCTTGTGCTCGGCTTTGCTTCTCAAAGACTGCTGCTAAGCCATTGACGGTCTTTGGTGTGAAGAATGAAGTCAGTGACTGTTGTTTCTTCTCGCTCGATTTCGGAGTGGGAGCCATGTTGGAGATTAGGAGTTTGTGGGTGTTGTCAATGGCATTAGCTATAGGGGGTGTTCACATTTGATACCCTATGAATTAGGTGGTGATGTTGGAGAAAGCGCGTCTCAGAAGTTGAGACGCGTTGAGTGGCTGAATGACCCACATTTATTTCATCTACCCACTGAGGTACCTTACCATTAGGGGAGGAAAGAAAACNNAATCTAGTCTAAGCTTAGGGGACTCTTTGCTTAGTTTATTTTGACACCCTGTATCAAGGTTCGGCGTTTTCTTGCCCCCCCGAGGCTTACCTATCTTAAGGTAGGTAGGTACAAGTAATTCTTAAACTGGCACACGGGACTGATGGCATCTATGGATACCTACCTCGAGATATCATGACCCATCCATACCTTACCTGTACTCCCAACCTCAGCAAGTGCTTACTTGGTGTTGATTTTGATCTGAACTTTGCTTGACCGAAAGTTGTTAATGAGGCAGAGAGAACACCTATTTTGAACTGAATCCTGATGCAGCATAGGCAGCAACTTACTGTAGCAATTTAATCACGAGATCCATGCTAAGTACTTCCCAGTAAACTCCTTACAATACCTACCTACGTAGGTACGCTCACAAGGTGAAGTAGGCACTATGGACATGAACGGATAGGTCATTCAGAAGTACTCAATCACTTGCATATCCATCCCTTATACAGCATTCCTGCACCCACTCGACAATGATCAGCTAAACCCCGGCAATAGGAGCATCGGCCAACTAGTTGGTCAAGGTCTACGTTGTATTGCCATGTCGAAATGCGCGCCTTATAAAAGCCATGCTGTGTGCCTGCCAAATATTTGACTTTTTTATGTTTGGAGCTCCAATGACTCGACTTACCTTCGCGCCAGTCTTTCACTTCGGCTTGTGCTAAGAGTGTTAGCTATCACAGAAGCGAGGGACCTCACCAAAACTCACAATCTCGTCATCACATAATTCTTTAATGTGCCACCTGAAATTCAACACGGTTGGTCACATGCATTTCTTGGCTTTGAGGACGGGCGCTTGCATCGAGGCTATGTTGCTAACCCATGATGAGCTCCAGAGCTCTCATGATCCCTGATTTTACCCCAAATGCCCCACCCTTCCGTTATTCTTTGGCCCCCAAGCCCTGCAAGGCTCTTCCCGAAGTCCCGCTTTAGATGGCTTCCAAGCTTTAGCTAGAGCTCTCGGGCGCTTACAGCTTGTTCGAGGGAACCAATCAGAGCTTGTCATCATTCATGGTGTCTTTGAAACATTAGTAGGTTGTGAGTTTGAGATTATCTGAGCTCGATATTTAGGCATCTCGTGAGAGTGACGCATTCCATGCCCCTGAAGCTGTTACCGCCGGACAAGGAAGATTTGTCTTGTAGGTTAACTCGGGCGGTTACATCCATTATGCTTGGGAATAGTACATACCTTTCGTCCATGATGGGAAACAAGACACAGCTTTCCGTACCTACCACGACTTCATAGGTTAGTACCTACCTTACCTAGGTAGGCACTGTTTGTAGAATCTAAAGCAACGGCCGACGTTTCAATCATAGATACTTTACCTGACCAAGGTACCTTAGCTTTGGTACTAGAAAACCCCTGCACTTATAAGCTCCCTCTAGTTCCCTACGGTTGAAGGCCACGCCACGCCATCTCACTTGTTGTAACGAGGTGTCTCCCAACTGCTGTATTGCTATTGGAGGCTCCCCATGATCTGTATGATCCAGCAGGCCACGGCGCTTGAGAAGAAGAGACCCTCTTCCCCTCTTGGTTGTCCTTTCCCCCTTTTCTCTTTCAATTTTTTTTCCATTTTTTTTTTCCATTCATGCGCTTTTGTTCTTTACAAAGAATTCCCCTGAATCTTGTTCATCACTTTTTCAGTCTTCTGAAACCAACAACAAAGTTTTGTACCTGACGCGGCCGTTTCTGCGACCTACTTTCCTGGGACCCCTCAATCAGGTACAAACAAGCACAACCAACGCCACGGGAGACAGAAGGCACTAACTACAAATCTAGGTACCTACCTACCTTACATAGGTACTTTACCTGTACGTAACGCACAAGCCCACGTCACTTCAGCCGATACAGCCCAAACGATCGAACCCCGCTCAACCAACAACTCAAACAAGATAAACCTAGACGGCACATCACCCAAGAGTTTTATTGACCTCTCAAGCTTGTACTTGTTGATCAAGAACAGGCCAGCTACCGCGGCCTCCTTTGCGCCTCGTCATCTGCGTCATCAAGCTCAAACAGGACGTTCTGTTGCTCGCTCACTTACCCCGCCATCATTGGGTAACTCCCATATCGCATACTGTCGCACATTTCGCTTCCGTATCTTCCGTCGCCTATTAGAGGCGGTATCGTATATCAAGATGGAGCGCAGTCGTGGTGTTCCGGATGAGGAGATGTTTCTCAGCAAGCCTGCCCCTGAAGACTGCGACAGCCCTACCGTTGAACCTTTGCGCATATTCAAACCTCAGAGCCCCCAACCCGCAAAAGATGGCAGATCATCTGCTTTCCGATATCCTGCGCCTCCTTCGTCCACATCTCCCGCCTCTAAGCACTCCTTTCCTTTACCTCCTGGCGCCTCCAGCTCTGCGGCTCCCTTGCCGTTCCCGGACGACGACGACGTTCGCAAACCAACTCCTGCGAAGCCCTTCGGCTCTGCATACAACGACACTAGCCCTCGACTAGAAACCAGCCCACCAGGAAAGAAACCTGGTCTCGCTGAGCGAAGAGGAGCTGCTCCAAAACCTATCAGCTCTCCCACAAGTCCTGACGCCGACACCGATCTTTTTCAACGTCCTCTGGCCGATAGCCACCGCCCTGGCTCCTCCAACAACAATTATCCCAGCTATCAAAAACCGTACTATCCGCCGCCTGGTGCTGCATCTGGCTCATCAAGTAATGCACCGGCCCAGCCTGCCGCTGTCCAGCAACTCAAGATGAACGACCAAGGAGTAAATCGCTTTGCTTCAACTGCCTCGACTTCAACGACCCGGGCAAGCCGTGGCTCGCCTCCCCCTCCCGAAACCCCGATTGTGGAGCCAGGACAGGCGCCGGCTGATGCTATTGAGGCCCGTTATGCCGCCGCTGGTATCTCTGGAACTGCTACCCTTAACAGCCTGGGCGCCCCCAGTGCGGCCGCTTCCCAGAGACTCGCGCAGTATGGAAACCAGCCTCCTCCTCAACGACCATGGACACCGACCGAGACCCCAGACCAAGCACCATCCGGTCCTCCGACTGTGTACCAGGGCATGAATGCTATTTCGAGTCCGGCACAATCACATCAATCGTTTAGTCCTCCCCCACAACCCGAACAGCAACAACAACAAAAGCCACAGCCACAAGGGCAAGGACAGGGCCAGGCGCAAGTCAGCGTGCTGGAGCAAGACTTCCAACGTATGAACACCAACTCGCCCCCTCCTGCATACTCGAGTCTCAACCCTGGTGGAAACTCGTCCTATCCTAACGAGAAGCAACGGCCCCAGCAAGCCGGCTCAAGTTCTGCCGCTGCTCAACCCAACCAGCAGGCGACTGCATCGACAGCGCCAACGAAGGCCGCCGCAGTAGCTGCAACCTCAACTGTTGCTGGTGGACTTGCTTCACCTGCTCTTCAGCACCCAGGCCATCCTGCGTTTGCCAACGACCCTCACCCTGCGTTTGCGAATGAACCGCACCCTGAGCAGAATGGGCAACCGTCTCAGCAGCAAGTCGTTGCCCCTGTCCAGACCTTTGAACCCCAAAACCCTGCCTCACCTCCACCCTTGCCTGAGGGATGGATTGCTCATTTGGATCAGAATTCCGGACAATACTACTATATCCATCTGGCATCTCAAGCTACGCAGTGGGAGTTCCCAAAGGGACCAAACCCTATATCTCACGAACAAGCTCCTCTCTCGCCAACCGCTTCGACTTATGGAAACCCTTTGGCATCACCGATGTTTGGCAAGCAAGCCATGGCCTCTCCAATGTTCCCACCGCATACCCCTGGCTATGCTGAGAGCATTATGAGTGTGGCGGCTTCAGCAACACCCACAGCCGCCGGGTTCACCGGTCCTCCACCGAGCGCGGGGGTTGATATGTACAGAATTCAACCTACGAATGGCGTTTATTTTGGCCCCTATTTGCGATATGTCAACATGGATATCGAGAAGGGCCTTTGGCTGGGTAGTATTCTGATTGTGACAGATGCTCCTCAACCACCCACAATCCATATCCACCTGAGCCACGACCTGGCACCCAATCCACGACAAGCTGAGCCTCGCCCAATTTTCACACACCAAAGGTGGAAGTTTTATAAATATGATTTAGAACTGCCCATGTCTGAGGCTGGTACTGAGCGTTGGACATACGCAGTTACCTCCCACCTTGGCTGTACGCGCTATGAATTCGTCGTAGCTGGGCGTCAAGAGACTAGCTGGCGCTTTATTGCACACTCCGGCAACGATTTCGCTGCAGGCACTTCACAGAACGAGCGAGCTAAGCTTGGCGGGGTTGGATTCATGTGGAAGGACGTCCTTCAGAAGAATGTCGATTGTGGTGGCTTTCATGTTCAGTTAGGGTTGGGAGACCAGATCTACGGTGATCGTTTGTGGAAAGAAGTCCCTCTTCTCAAGCAGTGGCTTGCCATGAGTGGACGTGACAACAAGAAGAACGTCCAGTGGACAGCGCGACATGAAGAGGATGTCGCACACGCATACTTCCACTATTACACCAGCCACTTTGATCAACCATTCCTTCGTGAAGCGTTTGCGCAAATTCCCCATGTTCTGCAGATTGATGACCACGATATGTAAGTGCACTGCTATCATTCAGTTTGTTGCATGTACTGACCCGAATAGTTTTGATGGATATGGCTCATATCCAGACTATATGCAATCTTCACCCATGTTCAAGAACATTGGACGAATTGCGACAGAGTTGTACCTGTTGTTTCAGCACCATACCACCGTCGAGATGCTACGGAACGTCAGCACCGATCATGACATATTCACCATCACTGGAACTGGTTGGCATTTCGTGAAGTACCTCGGGCCGGCTGTGGTGGTTGTTGGTCCTGACTGCCGATCCGAGCGTACCCAAGCCCAAGTAATGGCAGGCCCGACATACCAAGGGATCTTCCCCAAAGTTGCTACACTTCCCCCAAGCGTGCAGCATTGTATCTGGATGATCTCGGTACCACTTGTGTATCCACGCCTGGACACTGTGGAGAGCCTTGCCAACACAATGGCTGCGGGTAAAAAGGCTGTCAACACAACCTACAACATTCTGGGTAAGGTCACGAGTTCCGTTGCAGGCGTAGTCGGCGGTAAAGACGTGGTTGCCCAAGGCTTCTCGCAGGTGAAGAAGGCCGTAGGAAAAACTGGTCTAATGGGTAATGTCTTGAACCAGTTTGGCGAGCTTGACATTCAAGAAGTGCTCAAGGATATGTGGACTCACGACACCAAGGACCTAGAGAGAACCTACCTGATCCGAACTCTGCAAGGCATTTCACAACAGAAGGGAATTAGAATGACCTTCCTCTCTGGAGGCAAGTCGACTACCACGTATCAGCTTTGGGATTCTCAGGCTAACATTTCCGCAGACGTCAATGCTTCAGGAGCTGGGTTGGTTCACGACCCCACGCACCCAGGTGATCACAAGACCATGTACCAGATCATCTCATCCCCTATCGTGGCGGCACCTCAGAGCAACTATGTGCTCAAGATGCTACACAATCAAAAGACGCTTTACGTACCTCAAAATGGCAAGAAGTCAACGCACGAGGTGTCAGACACAAAAGAGGATATGATGGAGATCTTCCATTCTGATGCCAGTGGTGCCGCAAGAGAGCTCAAAAAGCTCATGGGTCGTCGAAACTACGTCGCCTTTGTTTCATACGACCAGGACGCAGCGGCAGCAGTGCCCCAGACACCGTTCAGCCCTAACCCCAGCCTGAACGGCTCGCAGCAAGGCCTGTCTAAGGTGAGCCTGGCCGTCGACTTTGTTGTTCAGGGTGACGGAGCGTTCACTGCACCAACTAAATATGGTCCTGTCATCATCCCTCATTTGGAATATGGACGATGATTCAGTTGGTGGTAGTTGGATTCTTAGGTCATGGCACCGATTGGATTTCGCCATTTATATTGCAAATATAGCGTTTCTACGATATTACGAAGACATATGCATACATCTAAGATACCTTGTTGATTATCAGTTTGTCGAGCTTAGGAGCATTATACAGGAATGAGACAGATCAATCTTAAACACATTTGGCAGAATATTCATGAAAACATTGCATGCTTCTTGGTCTCGTTTCTATTGTGTTATATATGCTTTTGAATCTCATTCCAACGCCCAAATATGTATTTAGAGATCGAAGAGTTCCTTGAGGATACGCATGGTGTCCTCAGGTCCGGTGACGGAGTGGCCAGTTGTCCTAGAGTCAGTGTAAATCTCGTAGTCGTTGCCGCCCTCGAATGTCTTGTCGCCAAAGAAGTGGATGGTCTTGTAGGCGATACCGTCAGGCTTCTTGGCCTCGTTCTCAAGGTGCTGGAGGCAGTAAGTCTTATCCCACCCGGTGGGGAACACATCGAAGGAGATCTGGCCACCAATGGAGAAGCTTTTCAGAGAATGTCAGAAATCAGAGCGTGCCATGGGGGATTAGGGATCATAACGTACGTGAGGCCGAGGTGGCCGAATCGCTCCTTGAGAACAGCGACAAACTTCTCCCGGACCTTTGCGTCCTTGTCGAACGCCTCAAAGTCGTTTCGCTCCTGAGTGCTGGCGTTACGACCGACGGGGCTAATGTTGATCATTCCATTGCGGAATTCAATGAAGGTGCCGCGCTTGACGGGGATGTCGAGATCAGCAACGTAGTGGAGGACGAAGTTGGCAAGCTCCTTGTACTGCTCCTCACCAATGAACTTGATGAAGGAGTTGGACTCGAGGGGTTCGCCTAGCTTGAAGGCAGTCAAGCCGTTCTCGGAGAAGCAAAAGTCGAAGAGGGCGGTGACGGGCTGTCCGGCTGGCTTGCCCAACTGCTCCTGTTGCTTGGCGAAGTCCGAGCCACCAACATATCCGATAGCACACTTTGAGCGAAGTTTCTGAAGGATGTCAAGGATCTCGGGCGAGGCGTCCTGTACGGGTTAGCGACTGGAGGGGCATTCAGAACAGGGTGTTTGAGAGTACCAGGCGCGCGGGTGTGAGCGTGCCGTCAACGTCGAAGAGGCAGATTGTGTCCTTGAGAGGACGCTCCTGGAGAGGAGTGTACGAGGGAGGGGATGCGAGAGCCATTGCGAAAGGGGTTGTTGTTTGGAAAAGAGAGAACCGAGACTGTACGATACAGGAACAAGGTGAGATAGATAGTAGGGAGCTCCTTGGTGTTGAAGAGGGGACTCGATACTACCTTAGTACCTAAACAAATGGATGGGAGAAGGTGGGGCAGGGATGGGGAGCTACCTTAGATTAGTAGGTACCTTAGTAGTTACTTTACAGAGCATGTACGATGAAATTCAATGCGGGGCAGACTTGACGACGAACTACCTTCCACCTCAGGTTGCTGCTCTTGGTGGTTCAAAAAAAGGCTTGCTTGTAATATAGACCTCGGCAGAGTCGTTGAAAGAACAACACAGGACCAACAGTCTACAGGCACAAGGAGAGGAATTGCTGTCCACTAGTTTCTCAAAGATCTCCTCTGGCTCCTATCCCTTGGGCCACGTTTACCGCTAAAGATCCAGGGGTTGGTCCACTGTTGGTTGACATTGGAATCATCCATTGGATCCATGGGATGCAATTGGGATTAAAGGCAACACTTTCTAAGGGCCATGATAACGGGATGATCAATGATGGTTCGAACTATCACCAAACTTTTGAGAAGTAACAGCAATGAAAGGAAGATTGGCTACCTTACCTAAGTACCTAGGTATTACATCTCGTTTTGAATGCTCTGGACTGACAATTCGTTGCTGGTCTAGGTACCAGTCTTTCTCTCCTTGCTACCCCTCTAATAACCCCTCGAACACTACCCCTCCACCAAAAGATCTTCACGACCTCCACTAGCGCAAGGAAACTTTTTAGTGGGCCACCTGTTCCGCCCAGTCTCACCGCTAAATAGCTCGCAGCAACCAGTGGGCCCCGCCTCTCGGTCGAGGTGAGCTCGGTGAACGAGTGAACAAGGATTAAATTCGGCATGGATGAATGGTCATTGCCTGATGGATATCCCTATATACACTTGTATCAGGCAAGATCTCTCAAAACAGCTCTCATTCGGTTAAGAAAAAAAATTGCGAAGCCATGTTATTGCTTGGTCTAAACAGTCGCCCAAAGAATGTATGAACAAGACAAAAACGCCTTTGTAAGCCCAACCAAGTTCATGGCAGGCTATGCCATTTCACCCCAAGCTCCAGTAAGCTCGACGATCACATTTACGATTGTGCTCACTGCCCAGAGAGTGATCAGTCCCCATCCAATCTTGCGACTCAAGATCCATTTGTTCATGGGTACAACAATGAGCAAGCCAACCAGCGTGACAAGTAGTGTGATAGCTGAGATCATCAGCGTCCCACCAACTTGAATGCGGTAAGGCTTGTACTTGATGGGATGGCTGGGGTTCTTGCGATGCTTCTTGTTTGCCTTCTGGATTGTCATCATGGCACCGCCGATACCAATGCCCAGAAGGATGTTCAGCATAGGGCCACCGAAGCACGCAGATCTAGATGCCATATTAGCCCAAGTGCTCCAAGGAAGCCCTCCTGTACTTACAAAGCCATCACGGGATACCCAAGCCGTGCTACTGTAATATCAGCGACTAGATCCCCCACACTGTTGCCAGCAGCAAATATGGTGAGGCCTAGTAGCGCTTCCGAGATATTCAAAATAACCCCAACTGTCTTGAGAACCCCTACAACCTCGCCTGCAATGGTTGAGATCCAAGCAATACTAATAATGAATCCCATGAAGCAAAGCATGTAATGGTAACGAGGGGGTCTGTCCTCTGACGTGAAAACGACCAAGACACCGAGAAGAATGAGAGATGCCAGGAGTGTGTACAATACCATACGGATCAAAGCTTTATGAGGGTTCTCCCAGTCCTCCAAGGTATTGGCCCACAACACAAGAACAGCAAACTGGGGACCAGTAAATAGTTGTAGCGCCACGAGCCATCGGTTCCAGCCTGTGCAGTCATTCTTGATACTGCTGGAGGAATGGAAATCTGAAGCTGGTTTTGCCACTATGGCCGGTGGACCCAGTGAGAACTGCGAGGCGGCCAGAGTCTCTCCATCTGCAGCATGTGCTGTAGATGGTGTTGTCGCAAGGCCAACGTGACTGTTGCCACGGCTTGTGATGGTGTGTCTACGATAGCGCTCCCATTCCGACTCTCCTTCTGGCTCAATCGCCGAGTGCTCGATTGATATGGGCGGAGCCATGTGCCCAACACCTTGATGATCGTGATGGCAATGATCGGTGTGGTCGTTGAGTGCCTCAAGGATAGATGATTCGCCGTCTGTTGTTTCTGAGTCTACGACGGGTAAAGTCACCACCAAAAGAAAGATACTTGGGACAGAGATGGCACTGGCAAACTTGTCCCATGCCGTCTTCTCTTTCCAGCCTTGCAATGTAGGGAACAAAGTTGCCCACAAGACATGGGGAGCTGGTAGCACGGCATAAGGCCACCATCTAACAGGACGTGACGGTGCATCGACTGTCAGTTGCAAGTCGGCAAAGGGTGTCTCACGGCTTGCTGGACCCGGTGCTACGGTACTGGGTGATACTCCTCCTGGCGACACGAACTCAATTGGATCATTCTGGTAATTGGGCGTAAGCAGTGCTGGCGAGTCACTGTACACAGGGAAAGGCGTGTTGGGCGAGGAGCGGTCGCTGTAACTGCTACGTCGGCTGGATGGTATTTGCAGGCGAAGCTCGGGAGTCAGCAGCTGTCCTTTCTGGTCTTCTGGAGGCGCATCGTGGGTAGTCCCACTAGGACCGACAGGAGGCGCTGCCAAGTTTCCTCCTACAGTGTAGGATGGGCTGGGGCTTGATGCCCTCGTTCCACTGGCTGTTGAGCCAGGAACGGACAACGTTGGTTCAGATCCGTTGCGGCGTGGAATGTGTAGGTCTGGGTGAGCAGGCACACCAACTGGGACGTCTCCGGAAGAGAGTGCTCTGTTCCTTATGGGTGCGTGCTCACCAGTGTTGGGGTCCAATTGGCCATCAGACCGAGCCGATTCCGCGATTGTTGCGGTGGTCTGCCTGCGCCTGTGCACATGGTAATCCGAGTAGCTTCTTCCTGGGATCGTGGAGAGCTGTAAATTGCCCTCGCGTTGTAGCTGCGCCAAAGCAGACCGAAACTCCAGTGCACCTACAAGACTAGGTCGGATGGGCGTCATTGTGTTTCGTCGAACTCCACGACCTCGCAGAACTCGCATGCTGCTGGCAACCTCGGCTGCAACCATGCGATCATGGTCTTCACTAGACGTATCGCTTCCAGCTCGCTGAGGCGTACCGTCGACCTCGATTCTGGGTCCGGCTTCAAGGAGCGAGATATCAGGCGGCGTAGCGTGCGCAGTGCCAGGGCCCGAGCCAGCATCATCTGGGTCGTCTCTATATGGCTCGCCGGCCAACTCGTCCCCCGAGTGGCCTAGGGCTGCATACACATGGCTGCGCGCTTCGCCTTCTCTGCGCTGTCTAGCTTTGCGTCTCGTGGAGTACCAGTGCCATGTTACAACAGTAACGACATACACTCCATAGTACCCTATCATCACCCAACACTCCCACAAGTGCAGGTGGCCATCAGCTAGGAAGATCATGGTGAAGACGACCGCAAGAATGAAGAAGCAAATATCGCGTGTGTATGACTTCCGATCAACACGAAACTCTCTCACCAATGCCATAGAACCAGCAACGACACCTGTGATAAAGCTTGCCGCGCCGATCAGCTCTCCAACGGCCATGCTGGCGCTATTAGAGCCCATGGCTGCAAAGGTGCTGAACACATCGGGAGACCCATTGCCAAAGGCGAGAAATGTGACGCCTGCCAAACTCTCGCTCAGGCCAAGAACTGTCGCTATCGTGCTTAGGTTGACACTGAAGAAATCACTTGCAGCGATGCCGATGGTGGTGAAGAGGAGGCCTAGCCAAAGCACGAGAGCTGTGAATGCGACGGGTCTTGCATTGCCGAAAGAGCAATAATACAGTTCAATATAGTGTATAAGCCCGGCATCATCATCGTTGCAGTATTTGCGCACAAAGGCGCATTTGTCCACAGCGTCGTGGACTTGATTGCACTCGGGTGTTTCGACCGTAGAGGAACTGCGCTTGAAGAGCAGATCGGGATCTCCCGCGCGATTCGAGACGGATTGCGCAAAGGTTGTATGCGACAGAAATGAATACGCAGTCAAGACCGATAGAAGGAGGACCGTAGTATAAAAAGGACGAGACTGTAAGCGGCTGCCTCTAGGAAAGCGTTTGGGAGTCGCATTGGGACCTTTGGAAGTCTCGTCGATGGGGCAAAGAAGCCCACGGGGGGTGGTATTCGTCATGTTGGAACTGGTATCGTCATGTCATGAAGTAAAGGTAGCTTCTCTGGATGCCATTATGAACTTGAAAGAGAAAGAAAGAAAAACAATGAACAAGAACAGGTCTTACGAAGCTTAAGAATATAAATTGAGATACGATTCAGGGAGGGGAGTAGGAAAGATGCAGAGGAAATGTTTGGAGAACAAGAATTGGATTCAGTGCTAGATAAGGTAAGGTTTAGAGGTTAGGTAGGTTAATAAAGTGTCCGTCGTATGGATCTTGACGTTACATGCTCCCAAATCCGTGGCATGCCCCATTCCCACGTCAACTTAACCGAGGGGGGAATCGTGGATCGGTGATCGAGAATCTTAATATCACCCGTTATGCATCGACTTTCCCTTTTGAAGCATGCAGAAATCCAGTTTCCAGCATTTTAGCGTCTCTTTGCGACGGGTTTGTTACAACCTAGTTTGGTGATGGTGACGAAGATGAAGGGAGGCCGCCTGTTGTTCAGAGATACCTCCCTACCTCAGGTAGACACTAGGTACCTCCTACAGATTGCTTGCCACAGTTAGTGTATGAGTGAGGTGTGACTACCTGATTAGCTCCAAGATTGGCAGGAACCACCAAGACACAGCTGATCCAGTTCAGGGCTCCCAGTGACAGACTGATCACTAGGTAGGTAGGTAGGTAACGATGGCAAGAGTTGCTTGCTTCGTCAATACGATAGTTACACCGACTTACTTCTCTGCCACTGGCACGTACAACGTCGGGTCACTTGGTTAAGCTTCTCACCTTCAACGTGCTTGCTTTAGGTTGCGCCACGTGCTTACTGGAAACTTGGTGATCAGACGGGATAAAGGTGGCATGGGCATGGGCATGGGCAGGGGTAAGTTACCATTGGGTTGGTTGTTTGGACTGTTCATGCCTTGGCCGCGTCTGTTGTCCGTGATGTTCCGTTTCAGACGGCGGAGAGTACATACGGTATCCGTAACTCCGTCCTTGGGCTGTGGCTATCATCTCCAGCCACAGTTGAGGCCTAAGGCTAAATAAATAATAACAACAGAGCATTGAGTGGAGGTTACCCCACACACCGCCCGCCCCTCGTGCTACCTCCCGTCCATAGCAGTTGGCATTTATTTTGTTTACTTTGGCCAGGGGGTCCCGCAACACGACGACGACGACGACAACGCGATAGGCCTCGTCCAAACACGCCCTTTTTATCCCCCCAAAACCCACACAAACAAATCGAAAATGCCTCGAGTTGCTCAAGTCCCCCGGACGGGGAGTGCCAGGAACAACACAGGCTCTAGTACGGCCTCACCATTCATAACGCAGTCACCCGTCAAGTCAGTCATCGATTCTCCAGCAACAACTACGGTGTGCTAATGCAACTATCCAGAATCCCCCTCAACGATGATGTGTCAGAAAAGGGGCAGCGCATGAGCTCCAGGAGAGCTCTCCACGAACGACAATTTAACGAGATCAAGAAGGCCGCAACTCCTCGCAAGGTTGGCCTTCGCCTTGACGACATGGAGAACGGTGATCCCCAAACTCCCCGCGGCGGCCGCGCCAGCAATATCGAAGATGACGAGGGCTTTGTGGTCGGAGGCTCTGCGGTCACGCCTATGAAGCGTGTGCCGCTTCTCGCCAATTTCGAAGAATGGATGAAGATGGCCACCGACAACAAAATCAATGCGACAAATTCATGGAACTTCGCTCTCATAGACTACTTTCACGATATGTCACTCCTCAAGGAAGGCGACGGTGTGAACTTCCAAAAGGCCAGTTGCACCTTGGACGGATGTGTCAAGATCTACACCAATCGTGTGGATAGCGTCGCTACGGAAACAGGGAAGCTATTGAGTGGCCTCGCCGATAGCAACAACGCCAAGAAGAAAGACAAAGATGGCGAGGATGCCGACGAGAGCGACGAAGAAGAACTCGATGAGGATGGCAACGTAAAAAAGAAGCCCAAGAAGAAGGTATGGCAAACATCCGGGCACTCCCCAAAGGTTCAACCTAACATTTACTAGACACAACGATCATCTGAAGCAACCCTTGCCCCCTCGTTCAATTCGCTGCAGCTCAAAAAGTTTGAGCTGGAATTCGCAGTCGATCCCTTGTTCAAAAAAGCATCTGCCGATTTTGATGAGGGTGGCGCCAAGGGTCTTCTTCTAAACCATCTCATGATCGATTCACAAGGACGTATCGTCTTCGACAGTAGCGACGATACTGGTGATGCCACCACCCTTGGAAAGACAAAGTCCGACGATGAAGAGGGTGACCGAGAAGACGAGGAGGCCGAGAACGACCCAGAGGAAGAGGAGCTGGAAGATGAGGAAGAAGCCGACGACGTCGAAATTGATGTTGGAGTCCTTGGTGCCAAGTTCATCCCGGACTTACAGCGACTCGATGAGCTCGATGTTTGTCCTTCTCTAAAGACATTTGATCTTGGCGATCCTTCGGGATCCATGGATATTCCATTCCTAAAGGCACCCGAAGATTGGAGACAGGACCAGGACAAGGAAAAGACCCCGGGCGCGCTTGGCGACTTTTCCGGTCTCGTAATCGATGGTGACGAAGCAGCAGGCTTCGACGATGATGACCTCGCCCTGGGAGCCTTCGACGCTGCTGATAATGTCGCCTTTGGTGAGGGTGGCGAGGCTTGGGCTAGAGAAGCCGCCCTGGAGCCACAGATGCGAGTGTACGACGCTGGCCTTGGTGAAGAGGGTGGTGAGGGGGATGAGATCGACGGCAACGGTGAATACGTTGTTTCAATGACGAGCGCGCAGAAGGCGGACAAGATGCACGAGGACATCCTTGGATTTTTCGACCAGGCGTTGCAGAAGAATTGGGCGAGCGCGGAGCACTGGAGGATCAGGAAGATCAAGGATGTGAATAAGCCGGCAACAGAGACAAAGAAGCGCAAAGAGAAAGAGCCCTTTGAGATCGACTTTGCCGCGCCGCTGGATTCACACACTTCGGATATCATTCATACACAGGCCACCAACAATTCGGCCATCAGCATGCCTAAGAAGGATTGGAAGTCTAAGTCACGCAATCTTCTGCCCGACGACAAGCACTTTAACTCCAAGTCTCTGCTAAGCCTGTTCCTCAAGCCAAAGGCACGGATGAGCAAACGACGCACAGGCTTCAGCTCTCGCGGTGGGGGTGGCTATGGTAATACCGGTGCAGATAATCAACCTGATGGGGAAATGGACGAAGCATTCTGGGCCAACCAAAAGGCCCCGCAACATACAGACGAGACAGCGCTGCCTGAAGGCGACTATGATGCCAACTTCTTCCAGGATGATGTTATGCCATTCCCCGGCGGCGGTGACTTGGACGACGATGACGACCTAGAATTTGCGGACGCAAGAGAGCACTTCTCACCAGGGCTTGACGGGCAGGCTGGACTCACTGATGGCGGAGGGCTCACAGCTCTACTTAATGGAGAGACAGTAACTAATACTGGGGCATTCGGAACGACACTGGTTACTCAAACGAGGCGTGTACGACCCGAGTATGTGCAATATGCTAGGGTAGCCAAGAAGGTGGATGTGCGAAGGTTGAAGGAAGAGTTGTGGAAGGGTATGGATGTTGACCTTCTTCAAGTAAGTTATTGTGCACAATCAAAAACGACGACGTGGCATTATGCTAATACATCTAACTGCAGAAACAACCTGAGCCCCAAGCAGTGGATGTCAGCGAACCTAAGCAAGA
Source organism: Fusarium mundagurra (assembly GCA_013396205.1). Classification (NCBI taxonomy): domain Eukaryota; kingdom Fungi; phylum Ascomycota; class Sordariomycetes; order Hypocreales; family Nectriaceae; genus Fusarium; species Fusarium mundagurra. Next base: position 478 of record JAAOAN010000370.1, on the reverse strand, counting down.
AGAGACGCTCAAGTTCACAGAGATCATGAACAATCTGCAGACCGTATATCCCAAGCCGGTGATGGATGATATTTCGACCTCATTCTGCTTCATCTGTCTCTTGCACTTGGCCAATGAGAAGGGTCTTGTGATAGACAACACACCTGGTCTGTCGGAACTTGAGATCCGGAGGGATTGGTCAGCGGAGATTGTCGAGGGTGAATAAGTTAGCGTGAGCGGTTTTGAGCTATGTAACCACTTGTCTTGAGTATATTTTGGAGTGGCTATGTGCTTGTTTGTTTGACGAGTCATGCATGAGATGCCTGCGAAATTGTTTAAGAGACACCTAGCTAGCAATGCATGGTATGTATGGTATGATATGGTATAGCATGGCATGGCATGGAAGATAACGTGATATCCTGGCGTTGGGGGAGGGGGGGGGGTAATAATTCAAAAGTACCAATATCTAGAGTACTTGTTTTGAATGAAGGGCACGAAG
>JAAOAN010000368.1:0-49019 GCA_013396205.1 Fusarium mundagurra | reverse complement strand
AAGCTTGATGTGTAGCTACGAACCCTAACGCCTCCTAGGGAGGTCAGCCAACCATTAACACCATGGGCTTCAAAGACCCCAAAGACAGCAATTGAGGCTCAATCTCAGTCTGAATACCTTAAAAAACGAATCAGAAGACATAAAGGCAGCTGCCCAGAGTCAATAATAGAAGCTTTAAAATTAAATACTAAAGCAATAAGGGCAGTTATGCATGAGGTTATCTTATTGAGGAATGAGGTCCGAAATCTTCAAGATGCAAATGAGATACTAAGCCAGCGCTGCAGGGCAAAAAGAACTAGATTACAGAAAGGAGGGGATATAACTGTACAGGAAGCATCATAAGTAATTGATCAGATGGATATTGATGCGCAGGTAGTGGCTGAATCGTCAAGAAGTGGTGGTCGAGGAAGGTCACAGCGACCGGGTGGTAGGCGTTGTGATGTATGCGGCAAGACCGGGCATAATGCAAGGACCTGTCAGGTAGTAATTGAGACATCTGGGGAAGACTATAGTGAGTAGATTTAATTGATTAAATGGGTTGTAGTGTTTTTAAATGGATTTGAAAGTTAAAGGCTGGGATTTTTGGTGCACTCGCTTGGATGGTGCATTCGTTTATCAACCACGTTATGTGTTCTTTATAACCCTATTTTTAGAGTTGGTACCCTATACTAAATATAAAGACTTAGAAATTATCTATAATAAGATGAGCGGGATCTTTACCCGAGCATTCCGATCCACTTGCAGATAATCCACAGCAAGAGAATTGATCGGTGTCTAGATGTAGCCGACAAGGCAATTGCAGAGCGAATAACAAAGACATATCAAAAGCCCAGAGCAAGAGAACCACCAGAGTTCCCAATCTTAAATCAACAATTTTTTTCATTAAACATCATGTCCTATCAACGCGAAATTTATCCTCTCGTTGCTGGTCCAATCGGCCACATCGAGGGACTGACCATCACTGCCAATGATGAACCAGTTGTCCACTACTTTGGTGGTCTTCCTTACGCACTCCCGCCGACAGGCCAATGGCGATTTCGATCTCCTCGCAAGTTGCCTGCAGGATACACATACGGCACAGCTTCTCAGCCAATCCAATTCACAAAGGGAACATTGGTCTGTACTCAGCCGGCCAGTAGCAACCCGCCAGATCCTGCAGATGTGAGCGAAGACTGTCTTCAGCTGAATATCTGGATTACAGCTCGCCCTGCCCCTAGAAATGGATGGCCTGTGTTTTTTTATATTCACGGTGGCTTTCTCCAGGTTGGCAACGTCAATACGCCGCCGGAGGCTTTTGTGCCATTGCTGAGCGAAACTGCGTTTGGCGCCGTCATGGTGCTACCGTCATACCGGCTTAATGCTCTGGGTTTTTTGGCTGGCAAAGAGCTCGCAGCCGAAGCAAGTGCCCATGGAGATACAACAGGCAATATGGGCTTGTGGGATCAGAGAGCGGCTTTAGAATGGACATACGAGAACATCAAACATTTTGGTGGTGATTCAGCCAACATCACCGTTGCCGGATACTCTGCCGGGGCATATTCAACCTTTCAGCAACTGTCTCATGAAATGTTTTGCGAACCAGAGAAAGGCGCAATCATCCGACGTATTGCAATGTTTTCCAACGGCCCCGGTACTGAACCCAAAACTCTACAGGATGTCCAGCCGCAGTTTGATGAATTCATCACCAGGCTTGGTATTCCTTTGGATCTTGACGATGACGCGAAGCTGGCTAAGCTGCGAAAGGTCCCTTTTGCAAAGTTGATCGAGGTACAGAGCGAAATGAAGATATCAGAATTCCGCGTTTTGGCTGAAGGTCAATTCTATCCAGCATCTCTTTTGGACAAGATTAACAATGGGGAATTTGCCAAAAAGATGAAAACTCGTGGCATCACGCTACTGAATGGCGAGTGCCAGGAGGAACACACCATGTATCGTCGTTGGCGAACACCAACGGAATCGTACGCTTCTGTTCATCAGCGTCTATCATCAGACTTTTCACCAAAAGTTACTGAAACACTTATGAGCCAGTTCTGCGGTGCTGATGAGCAATTACCTGCCGGGAACAAGACCTGGCGAGAACTTTTCGGTCGCCTCTACGCCAATGTCCAAGTTCATCTTCTCGAGCGTGGCTTCCATGATGCCCTTGTGAAAGGTGGTCTTGAAGCTGGTAAGGATGTTCTTCGGTATCGCATCGAGAGACGTCTTGAATGTGTGGAAGAGAAGATACCTGCTCATCTCGGTGTTACACATCTGACTGACATTCCCATTTGGTTATGGGGTGCTGGATACCAAGGTGGTTTGATTCGGGAAGAGAAAGTGTTCTTGAAAGGGTGGAATGAGGGACTCGCTCAATTTGTGAATGGGGACGATGTCAATTGGGGACCAGTCAAAGTAAATGAAGTGAGGCGATGGAGGAGTGATGGAGAGACGGATGTTGTGGAAGACGATTTGTGGGAGGATAGTGTTGCCTTTTGGAAACTGATCAGTTCGAGTGGAAGGATAGTCTAAGAACTCAAGACTAGCGACGTTAAAATCGCATATCTCCAGCGCACGTAAGAAAGTTATAGTAGACTGCTGATCGCATTTAACTAACTATACAGTAACAAAGAGAGAAATTATAAACTGGATGTTTTACACATTTATTATATAGTAATAAAACTCTAGTAACCCTTGAAGACAGGCCTCCTCTTCTCAGCAAATGCTCTAAGCGCCTCGTTCCTATCCTCCGTAACTACGACACGCGCAGACATCTGATTCTCCTTATCTTCTCTCGCCCACCTTGCTGCTTCTAAACTAGCCCTGATTGCAACTGGAGCTCCTTCACAAATCTCCTGTGCAAACCTCACAGCCTCACTCAATGCCGCCTTCCTGGCCAAAGACAGCACATCCTCCTTCTCGCCACCCTCAGACACATTTTCTGGCTGCTGTACCTCAACAAGCCTATTCGCCATGCCGAGGAAGTATGCCTCGGGGGCAGGGACGCGACGGCCAGTTAAAATAACGTCGCGAGCGCGGGAGGGACCAATTAGAGGGGGAAGACGATGACAGCCGCCGCCGCCGGGGATAATTCCCAGACGGGTTTCAGGGAGACCGACTACAGCGTTAGACGAGAGAACGCGGAAGTCAGTTGTAAGAGCGAGTTCGAGGCCACCGCCGAGGGCGATTGAGGAGATGGCGCAGATGGAGGGGATAGGAAGGGCAGAAATGGAGTTAAAGGTGCTGCGGACGTTAAAGAGGAATTCAGCGGTTCTGTTTTAGACCAATTAGCCAACTGAGTATCTTCTGTGATGGATTGAGTTAGAAACCTACTCCTTCTGGGTGAAGGTTTTGCGCTCCTTCAGATCTGCGCCGGCGCAAAATGACTTGTCTACGGCACTGGCAAGGACCAAGGCTCTCGTCGGTCCATTGCTTGTCGCCACAACATGCGGCGTCTCATCGCCCTCAGGTGTATATTGCTGGTGGATGTCATCAAGCTCAGCGCCAATTGCAGCTACAAGCGAACGAGAAAGAGCATTGCGAGCAGAAGGACGGTTGAGCTCGAGGACGCGAATGTGGCCCGAGCCAGGGGCAGGGAGGTTTGTTACACGGATGAGGGGGTCTGAATCTGCGGCTTTTGAATACAAGCGGCGAAAAATAGGGAAGCGCAGAGAAGAGGTGAGACGAGGAGGCATTGTTGCGGTTTGATTGTACGTGGTGGTAAGGAATTGCAATGAGAAGGGAGAATTGGAACGTTTTCTATATGACCTTTTTCTAGAAACGTATAGTAATACCAAGTAGTTAGTAGGCGCGATACTTGTATCCAAAAACAAATGTAATCATTCCTAGCTATCAGAAGTATTTATTATAGATATATTAAGTATGCAACTATAACTTCGAAGTCAATCAATCCAGGCTCATCTTAGTAGGTTGTTTAAAGCCGAGGTAACTGTAGATAAGATAAGATAAACTTGAAGCGGATTAAGTAATCACCTGACTTACCCGAGGGCTACCCTATCTACAGTCGCCTCGGCTAATATCTAGATATCCATCATCTACATTCTAAGACTCGAGACTTATTCCTTTGGATCGTCACACTGTTGCAAATCCCCCGCACTTATCCCCAGATCCATCTGAAAGTTCCTAGACTTTATTCCCTTAGATCCCTGTACTGTTGGAGTATCCCCATACCCCCCGGAAATAATAGGATTTCCCCATGTTATTAATTCTATTCCTTATCTACTTTAACATATCTGTATCATCCTTGGCCTCTTTAGCTTATTAGTCTCTCGTAGTGTTGACTGCCAAGGTACCACCTGCAGAGTCTGCAAGGGGCTGGCTAGTCATGATATGGTAAACATGGTTGTAACAAAAAACTATAAAAGGAACTGATGAGGCCCTCTGGATGCTAAAATGTACTTCGGAGACAGCCTCTTCAATTACTCTCCCTTTATCATTCCAAGCGAAGGATCACTAGATCATCATGGCAGGCAATAAACCTACCAGTGCTCCCGCCGACGAGATCGAGCTTGTCAAGAGACAAGAACAGGAAGCAATGCCCAATGCCTATCACGATGTCAGCGACGAGTACCCAACGAAGAAAAGGAAGAAGGTCCTATTCAAGATGGATCTTCACATTATACCATTGTTTATGATTCTCTATTGTGAGCTATTTGACACAATTTACAAATATGAGGAAGTCATACTCACATAGCGGCAGTGCTCTCCTATATCGACAGAGCTAATATCGGAAATGCAAAGATTGAAGGCATTGAGGCAGACTTGGGTCTGACATCAAAGCAATACCAGATCACCTTATCGATCTTCTTCGTTAGTTATATTCTTTGTGGTAAGTCTTTGCTCTTATCCTGAATCCTTTTTCTGACACTGGTGTGAAATATGAAGAGGTACCTTCGAACTGGATCCTCGAGGAATTATTCTCGCAGAGGCCTTCGCTCTACATCGGCATCATCACAGTCCTTTGGGGTATACTCATGACACTCCACGGCATTGTCAAGGATTTCGACGGCATTGTGACCGTGCGCTTCATCATGGGTATCTTTGAGGCCGGCTTCTTCCCAGGCGCAATAGCCGTGAGTAAAGTCACCGTATATCTCGCGTCTCCCGGCTCTAACCACCGTCATAGGTGCTCAACAAGTGGTACACCAAGTACGAGCTAGCCACAAGGCTAGCTCTGTTTTACACGGCTTCTGCCCTCTCGGGCGCTTTCTCAGGCTTGCTGGCTTATGCAATTGCCAAGATGGATGGTGTTGCTGGTCGGGAGGCTGGAGATGGATCTTTACCCTGGAGGGTATTGCCACTATCTTCATAGGTGTCATTACCCCTTTTTTACTTCCCGATACCCCCGAAAGAAGGCCTAGCTGGCTGACGGATGAGGAGTGCGACTACCTCATCCGCCGTATGGTAGCACAGAATGGCGGCGAGAGAGCGGATGAGGAGGGCCAGAAGCTTACCCTCGCCCTCATCAAAGACGTCGTCACCGATTGGCAGTATTATCCTCTTATACTATGCTACTGGAGCAGCACAGTCCCGATCTATGGCATGAAGTTTACTCTACCTCAGATTATCAAGAACATGGGTTACTCATCGAGTAGCGCCCAGCTACTTAGCATTCCTCCCTATGTTGCAGGTGCTATTAGCTCGGTCGGGTTCAATATGCTCGGCGATAAGATGCGTCGCCGCAGTTATTTTCTCCTAATCCCGCAGGTTCTTGTGGTTATCTCTTACTGTATTATCACACCTCTTTCTTCACACATCAACGATCACATCGGTGCTTGCTTCTTCGCTGTCATACTTTTGAACATCGGTGTGTACCTGATCAATCCCGGTACATCATCGTGGGCGAGCAACAACTCTGCTGGAGCGGCTAAGCGCAGTGTCGCATTGGCGTACGTCCTATCAATCGCAAGTATCGGCGGTATCTTCGCGAGCTATATCTTTATTGATAGTGAGGCACCGGGGTATCCTACCGGCTTCGGAGTCTCTATGGCGGCAGCGATCGCAGGCATCTTTTCCGTTGCTTTTTTGGAATTCTACTATAAGAGAATCAACAAGAAGCGAGACCAGATGTCAATCGAAGAGATCTCGGAGAAGTATAGCGAGGAGGATTTGGCGAGACTTGGAAATCGCAGCCCACTGTTCCGCTACACTCGCTAGGTGCTAGATCTCAGCTTCTCCTTAGCTAGAGGACGTGAGTGATACCGTTGGAATGCGTTAAGGGTAAGCCAGCTTCTGGGAGTGATGTATAATAAGGAGGTCGACTCTGTGAAAGACTGGTAATGTTTTGGACATACGATGTAGAGAGAGATCAACTTCTGTGGAAGTTTTGAAGGATAGTCATCATACATGCCTTTTCTAATCAAAGCTTTAGTTGCCGAGATGTAAAATGCCTCATGCCCCCGAGGGATCATTACTACCCATAGTGACAAGTGTGTCAGTCGCCAGAGATCCAATGTTAATGTGAAAGTCTTAGACATAAAGTATTTCGCATCAGCAAAACAGTGCAATAAAGTCCATAAGAGGAGATCAAGTCATGGTAGTCAGGTCATTACAGAATCACTTCTATACGTTAGGCTCAGAAGACAGACAGCCAGCCAGCCAACATTTAGCTTTAAATTTGATGCTCCGAGCCAGGACAACCGGGGACACAGCCTGCTAAGCTCCCGGAAACTTTCCGGGAGAAGGTCCGGGATAAAACGAGGCTAAATAGTCTTCCAGTAGCTTTCCCGATTCTGTCACGAAAGTTGTTCTAGGTGACACCTCGTGCAAATTCGAGGTGCAGCACGATGCAGTGGAACCCCGAAATGATGGCCAAATATCCGACCTTCTAGCTCCTCCTTGTCAATGCTAATGACTTTGACTCACAAGAAGACGGAGAGACTTTGCTGGGGTTTAAGTTCACGATTTGTCTCGATAAACCCAGCCTCAACAGCTGTAACAAGCTAGATGCAATCCTCACACAAGGCGTTGGTACAGACAACATCGGTTCAAGGGCAGCTACGCCATTGCGAATTCTTTGATCAAGAAGTGGATTGGTGCTATAGATGGCAAAATCGTCCTATATGACCCTTACTACAACGAGAAATTGTGGTTCAGCCTTCAAGCAGATAAAGTCTATAGTGTCTCCTCTTTAGATGATATGCTGAATACAGAGGATGTCGTATTCATACACATCCCATGCTGTGACTTGTTTTCAAGACGTAACGATATTCCCAAGAGGCCCGAGGGCTATTTACAATGCCTGCCCGCTAGAAGAAGACTGCCGTTGATTTGAAACGATATTTATAGATTCAGCGCATACTATAGTATTCGAGATTGCAATGCTGTTTCTTTTGAACCCTCCCTTCTCTGTAATCTTTCAGCTGCTCTTATGACACTCAAATCGACGGTGCTAGTACTCTAGACTCATTCTTACCCTTATGTCTAAAACTTGTCGAATTATGATTTGCTATTTAAGTGATAATGCTCGAGCGAGAAGTCATTTGTGTAGAATCCAGTATCTGGTGCCAATAGTACGGTAACCTGATCTCCCTTAGAGTTCATCCCTTTATGTAAACAAGCTTCTAGTCTCAATCCTGCGGATGATTGTGTCCGTGAGAAACAACGCAATAATCCTGATCGCCTTGCATTAGTATCATAGCAATCACTATAATTGGAAGTCTTCAAGGGTAGAGATCACTTACGAATGGGGACCAATTCTCATGAAGTAGGGCAGGATGTCTCGATACAGCCTGAAAAAGCCCTCCTTGCGCACGACCTTGAAAAGGCAGTCGAAGGTACCCTTATATAGGGGCTCCCCGGAGCCAGATCCGGCAACGGGAGAGGGTTTGGCCTGGTTCTGCAGACGAGTCTTGACAAAGTCGAAAGGCTGGCTAATGAAAGCGCCTAAGCAGCCAGCGATACCAGCAGCCAGCGCTGTGCGCACCGGGGGAGACAAGCTGGTGTGCTCCTGCAGCTGATTTTTAGCCTCCGAGAAGGAAGTGAGCTGGCCGAAGTTGATAGACATTGCGCGGATGAGGGTCGGACCTGCGCCTTTCCAGAGAGCGAGGATGCCCTCTTGGCTAGCAATGCGTCTCAGGGCGTCAAAGGCAGATGAGTACCTCGCCTGCTGGTCCAAGGGCTTGAGTCCGTCGGCCTGCATTCGAATCAGGATGACCTCAGTCGGATTGCCAACCACTGCTGCCAGTGCGCCAGCTCCAACGCCAGCGAGCGATCTTTCGCCAAAGGACAAGGTCGTGCCTCTCTCGCGAGCTCTCCTCGCCAATTCCTTCTCAAAGGTCGAAAACAGACCCAGCCTCATTGTTCCGTACACGAGCGAACGCATGATCGCAGCGGAGAGGCCCTGATACATCTTCAAGACGCCGCCATGAGCCATCATGTCACGGGTAATACTCCAGGTCGTGACCCGGAGCACGCTCCTGTCGGCGAGCTGCAGTCGGACCTTGATCGTGTCAATGGGCTGCACGCACGTTGTGGCCACCATGCCCGAGCCGCAGCCTACAATGAATGGAAGCGCGGTCTGAAGGGCAGCGAGTCCCTTGGTCAAAGGAATAGCCTCTGCATCTGCCATAGTTACGTAGAGAAATTAAGGGATATGGAAGATGGTCAGCTGCAATCGAGAGTATACAAGTCAACACAATCATACACGTTGAGAGTTAAATTAGGCTAAGACTGAGATTTCCAGGCCATAGTATCTGTACTCTACTAAAGAAGCGACGACCGGCATCATAGATCTTTTGCGTGTCTAGCTAGGTATTGAAACTGATACTCTATAGAGGCCATGGGTAGCTGGGTTGCCGAGGGAAAGAGTTAGCAAACCCGAGGTGATTGGGTTGCCGAGGGAGAGAGTCCGAGAGAACCCGAAGTACCCCCGATGCACGTACAAGTGGAATGCAACATTGTTCTAGGGCCGACAGTAGAAGGAGAAACGGACCAATCATGACTAGACCTGAGATGTAATTATCTTCTCCTCCTCGCACTACTTCAGCTGTTATCTATATAGTTATTTACTATCAAGTAAATGAGGCTGTTATAAACTGGAATCTGACTGCTTTTCTCACTGTATATATATCATTCCTGGCCTACCTCCGCTTATCATTATCTAGCTGTCTATGTCTATATAGCTACGTGTACAACAGCTTATCACAAAAGTCTATCCTGTCCTCACATTCCTTCTCTATTAGAAACAATGAGGCTGCTCTTGTCAGGTCAGCGTCTGCGTCCTTGTCTCTGCAGCTATGTCTACGCGAAACCATCATTACCGGTATCTGCTACAAGAGCAGCGATGAACTACAGATATGAGTCAAGTACTGCATCACCACCGTCGGCTAGCTCAAAACAGGGCGCCCTGACAGGTATCAAAATCATAGACCTCTCACGAGTTCTGGCGGTAAGTATACACTTTTCTCTTCTTCCCACTAATATGGAAAGAAAGACATAAGACATTATTTCTAATCACAGGATATTGCATATATCAGGGCCCCTTCTGCACTCAGATTCTCGCCGATTATGGCGCCGAGGTCACAAAGGTGGAGGCTGTTGGTAAAGGGGTATGTATATCAGGAATTCTACTACTATATGCGAGACGGAGACCACTCTTCTCCCCCTGACTTCAATCTGAACTGACTCATTTCTCTTGCCTCCCTTAGGATGACACACGGCACTGGATGATGACTGGTGAGAAGGCCGCTTGGAATGAGTCCAGCGGTCCCATCTCCAACTACTTCGCAGCTGTGAACCGAAACAAGCGTTCCATCACCGTCAACTTCAAAAAGGCCGAGGGACGACAGCTGATTCTCGATCTGATCAAAGATGCTGATGTAGTGTAAGTTTGTTTTTTCTCGTTTCTTCATTCCCTCCTTTGAACTAGGAGCTTACAAAAGAACCTCGTGTCTCTCAGAGTCGAGAACTTCAAACCAGGCACCATGGAGCGTCTGGGACTGGGCTACGACGTGCTCAAGGAGCTTAACCCACGCATCATTTATGCAGGCTTATCAGGTACGTAGAGAAGAAAGATACTGGCTCTCTCTTCCCCTAAAAGCCCGCACTAATCATCTTATTGTGCCCAGGCTATGGACGGACTGGCCCCTACCGCACTCGCGGAGGCTATGATCCCATCGCCGCCGCCGAGGCTGGTCTCCTCCATGTAACAGGCGAGAAGAATGGCCCTCCTGTGCGAGCTGGTATCGGCCTGGTAGACATGTCCACAGGTCTCTTCCTGCACGGTGCCATCCTCTCAGCCCTCATCGCTCGCGCGCGAGATGGAACAGGCCAGCGAGTCGACGCCAGTCTGTTCGAGACGCAACTCAGTCTTTTAACCAACGTCGGTCTTGCCTGGCTCAACCTTGGCATCGAGGCCGAGCGCTGGGGTTGCCAGCACCCAAGCATTGCACCCTACGATGCCTTCAAGACTAAAGACCGCTACCTCGTATGTGGTGCCACCAACGACGCCCAATACGCTGCGCTGTGCCGCCTCCTGGGTGTGGAGCACTTGGCCACCGATCCTCGATTTCTTACCAACCCCCTACGTGTGCAACATCGCGACGAGCTTGCCGCTCTCTTGGGCCCCATCTTCGCCTCCAAGACCATCGACGAGTGGATCGCGCTGTTCGAGCCCTCAGGACTCCCCTTTGGCCCAATCAATAACATGGAGGCCACCTTTGCCCATCCGCAGACGGCCGCGAGAGATATGGTTATCGATGTGCCTTTGGAAGCCGCTTGCGCTGGCTCAATCAAGGTCATCGGGCCTGCTGTTAAGTTTGGCGATAGCAAGACAGGCTTGCGGACAGGTCCGCCTCGCCTGGGCCAGCATACAGTTGAGATCTTAGAGGAGATGGGTATAGACACTGAGGCTATTGCAAAGTATAAGAAGGATGGCATTGTATAGTAAAGTTTCAATAAAATAGATGCATACTTGAGGTTAAACTTAAAATATGTTTAAAGTAGTAATTCTCTTTACATACCATTACCCTTTTAATTGGTATAAAGCTCTGGTTAATTACATTTAATTCTTATAGTATGTTGATAAAGTAAAGAGTTTAAAAAGTCTAGCCCTGTATCAAAGTTCATTAAGGTTGGATCAATAATATCCCCTATATTATACCAGGCATCTAGATCAAGTTGGATGCCAGCCATCAGGTCTGCGGGAAGTGGTATATCCCTCTCAGAGTGCATGTAGCCTGCAGCGCTCCAGATATTCATTAAGTTTGGTGTAGCAGATGGGTTCATATTTGGGTCTGCTGATGGTTGTCTTGAAAGTTGCCTACAGAGAGCATCGCCTGTTGGCCCTGCTCCAAGGATTAGTGCGGATGTCGTTTCTTCTTGGGAGGCGACCGGCTTTCCTGCTACAGGGACCGGGCTTGTATATGCCGTTACAACTCGATTGGGCCTCGTCTCTGAGAACAGCCTCGAGTTCCTTGCTGTGACTCCGTTTGGGCCGCCACCGGCGAACACCCTGTTGCCCGTCATTGATCTTCTGGCCTTTGACATCGAGTTCCCTATACCAAGCAGAGGCAGCATGAAGCCAGCATTCTCTAGCATGTTGTTGATGATCTGTACCGCCTCGTCGGCAGCGGTATACATATTCTGAAGTTGGTGCAATGCATCAAGGCACTGACAGAAGCGACCGATGCTGATGTTCCGCGTTTCCTCATCTGGGGAACGTATATTCAGTAAGTGTATCAAAGCCGCGGATAGAAACGCTGGGATACTGCTCGTCGGCGCGAAGCGCATCTGGCCATTGGACTGTAGATCAAAGGCAAGCTTGGTAATGGCCACGGCAGCCTCAGTTAGCTTGCGCCTTGACTCTACTTTGCGTGTCGAATCGATGGTATCTGAGCCACTATAGAAGACCTGGGGCCGATGCAAGGCCCCAATCGCCGTGAGATATTTCATATAGAGCAAAATCTTATGCAGCCTGATCGTGGAGTTTTCTACCTGCGCAGTGGCGGTCCCTCCATCTCGGGCTCCAGGCACATAGCGAGACTCTGGTGTAAGATTCCGAAACCACTCTTGGAGATCAGCATCGCATTTTGCAAAGCTGTTGGCCTGCTCCTTCAAGCTTCTGGGTCGAACAATAGCTCTTCGCAGGTAGTTGGAGCCCCCTCCTGGCGTGCTGGCAATGGTGTACTGGGAGTGGAGAATCCGCCCAATTGTGGTACACAGTTGACTGAGGTCTATACAGAGGGCGGCCATTCTTTGACGGTTTACTGGATCTTTACCGGTGTAGCTTGGAGCCACGAGCAACCGAGCGACTGCAGGTGGTGGTGGAGCTGAAATGTCAAAATCATCAAGTCGTAACCGTGTGACACTGAACTCATCCTCCCGGATTCTGGAAGGGCGACGAAGGCCGAGTCCAAGCAGTCGATCTCGTATCACGCAGGACCACCATATCCGGCGTCGCAGCCGTCCTTGCTTGTTCATCTGCTGCGGCTCCTCCAGGTCGCGATGGAGTCCTTCTATGTGCGCTGTAGTAAGAGCGAGGCCCATCCAGTACCACGTATGCTTGTCGTCACTGTCGGAGTCGTACCAGTATGTCATGAGGAGCAGCGACTGTACCAGAGTTAGACGGTCTGTCTCATAGCCTAGACTATAGAGAAGCTTCACGCGGTTAAAGAAGACTTTTCGGGCTTCTCTCTTGCTCTCAAAGCCGTGACTTTGCAATAGTTGCATATCAACAAACGTGACGCTGGAAAACATAATAGCCTGGAATATTAATAGACTAACAGTACCAGCCTCACTTGATCCTGTAATAGGTTCAAGAAAGTCTATAAGATCAATGGCAGGCATAAAGGGATAGACTATAAAGGCATAGATCCGGATAAGTTCATCTCGTAGCTGGTTATCAGGTATAGTCAGGCAGTCCTTGAGAGCTAAAAACTCAAGGTAATGCTTGTCCAGATGAGAAGGAAAGGGACTGATATATGATGGTAGATGGTATTGCGAATCACCTTGGTTTTGGTCTGTATGAGGCGTGTTCGCTGAGACGCTGACATCGTCCATTCTTGAAGAAGAAGCAGGAGCCTCTGCAGTGTCTTGTTCAGTCCATCCTAGAGCGTACAATCCCAAATTAGACCTGACATGACTTTACCGTGATATTTTCTTCTCCTTGTATGAAGCTGGATACTTTGATCTTACCTTGAAAAGCGAGAGCCACCAGATAGTCAGATGTCGGTGGGTTGGCAGGCTGAGAGGAGGGAGTCGAGCGTGTCGCAGCCCCTTGTATGGGTTGCGGCTGTGGCTGTTGTTCGCAATGCGCCTCATGTAAGGTGCCGTTGGGTTGGGACTGGGCCTCGTGTGTTATTCGCGTTTGTTCTGCTTCTTGCTGATCGTGCCAGCTGTTGTTCTTGGCTTGGTCATCTTCGCATATCGTTTCTTCATCACCATGAGCCAGTGGCTGGCTACCATGACGCTCTTGAGGCTGACCAGGAGCTATAGAGCTGTAGCCAGGAGCTATAGAGCTGTAGCCAGGAGCAGCGCAAAAGACAGTGGAGGGAGCTGAGCCAGGTGCAGACCCAGACGCGGCTGTGTCAGCGTCCGTGTTTACATTAGCGTGAGGTGAGGATGCTCTTGTAGCTGTGGCATTCGACGCCAAGCTCGAGCGGGCTTGACGTCTAGAGGGATTGTGTTTGCCTCGGTTTGACGCCTTTAGTACGCAGTCGACGTCGTCGAGCCGACAGTTGGTGCATGGCACTCCGCCGTTGACAACGTCGCACCGCACCTTACGATCTCGGCACGAGACGCAAGCCCTGAGTGCTCGCTTCTTTACTGCTCGGTTGCCAGCTGGCGATAGGTTGTTGTCCCATGAACCAGGTCGTTTTCGCGGAACCTGGCTATTGATAGCATGGGCAGGGGCAGAGGCGCCCTGGGCACCAAGTCGGTTATCAGGCGAGACCATCAGAACTTTCTGGCCCTTAGGCTTCACAGATGGGTAAGTTTCGTTTTCAGCTGTTTTTATTGTGTTCAATAGTTCAGATATGGCCCGAGTGTACAAAACAACTGATCTGGACTACCAGGATGGTTTGATCGTGTTATGATGACAGAAGAAAGTCGGTCAAACCCCGGAGGAACTACTGCACCAGAGGATCGGGCATGGGACGGCTATAAGTCATGTGACCAGCCAGGATTACCGACACTGATAGGCCGTCTTGGCCTGAGAGGATAGAATCACCAGTATATAAATAATCCCTACAGTAGCAAATACGACGATTAATTCCTCATTTTTTATCTTGAGCATTCTATTATAGATGAATGGAGTTGACTTCTCAATAATTGAGATTATTGTTACTACTCTTCGATAAGTATGTTTGACTAAGGCAGTGGGGACAGGGTAAAAAGAGACGAAGCTAATGAAGAAAGGAGGCAAACAGAAAGATCCACCACACCCTCACCACCCAGGAAACGCTGTCCTTACCTTGGCAACATTCATTCTCTACTTTAAGAAAAGGTACTGGAAAGCATTTGATGTTCCGACTCAACATTCATCTGGATCTCTCCTCTTCCGTGTCGCCTGACGCGACCTGTAGAGTCACACTTAACAATTGATTGCGCTTCGAATTAGGGGGAACAGTAGGTGGTGAAGACTCGATCAAATATTCTGCAGTTACTACCCGAGATTACCCTGCATTCCCCGGACCCTCAAGTTTGATGGGGCAGGGATCCCAGCGCTAGTTGGAACTTGTGTTGCCTCGGCAATTAGATTCTCTTCGGTTATTATGATTTGTGAATGCCACAAGTATGTGTCCCATTTCCAGCCTAGCCTTGAGAACTATAAGAGTCAAGGTTTATTCTTAGCTATCTTATCCTTTCTCCTCAGCCCCCTTTGAGAGAGGGTCATGGCATTTAACTGATAACCCTATGGGTTTAACCCCCATTATATATATCAAAGATATGAAATTTATTATCCGTAGATCCGATTGATTGCCACATCCAATCATATCGGTTTATTAGATAAGCGGGGAAACTACATAGAAAATGCGAAAACGACTATCTATTGGGCGCCCCGAAGTAACCCCGCACGAACTGTATGCATGGAAGAGGACTAGTTGTGTGGATGTGATATGACACGACTCAGAGACTAAGACTGTCATTTAACGGCCCTCTGTCCCTGCCACGGCTATATCTCTCCCCGACCTCCCCGCCCCTCTCCCAATCTCCCACCCGTTTTGCTACAGTCTCCACATTCGCATCAATGTCGTCAAAGAGAATGTCAGAAAATGACCAAAAGAAATCCTCAGAGATGGGTCCACCAGCGCACAAGCGACGACGCTCGGCTTGGCCTGTAATGCGTGCCGGATACGGAAGTCTAGGTATGTCTGCTTCTTGTGCATGGTGTCATTCTTGAATTTCTGCCCCGAAACTAGACCAGACTACCCTGCACCTTTCTTTGACTGACTGGCTAGGGTACCGACCTTCTTGCTCATCCTGTCTGTCTCTTGGAGTAAACTGTTTATACGAGCCTGGTGATTCCACCACTAATGTCATCGCCCGGAAGGACTATGTTCCAGACTTGGAACAACGTGTCGCTTCCGTTGAGCATAACCTTCAAAAATTGAACGCTCTTCTCAAAGGCCATTTATCACCATGCACTACCAACAACATGAACCACCATAACAATCACGATTCACCATGTCGTCAGCCAGTCATTGAGCAATCGATTATTTCATCCAGGCCCAACACTCGAGACAAAAGCGCACCAAACGAGACTTGTACCACTGGTTTGGAGGAGCCTGATGACGAGGATGCCAACACCAATGGCATGGCCATGACCTTTGTCGAAGAGAAGACGTCTGTTTACTACGGTGAAGCCTCAAACATCAATTTTACACAACTTCTCCTACGAGCCTTGGCAACCGTACATGGAGCCACGCCTGTGGCACCCTCTGCCTCGAACCAAGCTTCGGGTCCCGGAGATGGTGTAACCGCTGACATGTCTCTCAACAAACGCGCCGTCTCTGCGAGTGACTTGGCGACATTAGAATCCTCTCCCACAGCTCTACCGGCAGTCCAAGAGATGGATAACCTAATGGACATATACTTTGACACAGCTGGGGTCGTGTTTCCATTCATATGCGAGGATACCATGCGAAAGACATACAACGAGTGCAGAAACAACGGTTTCACAAGTGCACGCAGAACATGGCTCGGAACCTTGAGCATGATATTTGCTCTTGCTAGTTGTTTTGTAACTTGCGAATCTGCATCTTCATCTGCCAAAGTACGCTAGAAGTCCAACGTGTTCTACAGGAGAGCAACGGCACTTTGCGGCGAACTATCGAAACGTGTCGTCAGTCTCGAGATTGTACATTATCTTATTCTCGTCGTTCTCCACTGCCAAGGGACGCAGCGGTCAGTACAAGCATGGAACAATCACGGACTAGCCATCCGATCGGCCATGGCGCTGGGTCTGCATTGTCAATCCAGTGGAGTGTCCCTTGACTCGGCTCAACAGGAATACCGCCGACGGACGTGGGTTGTTATATACTGCCTGGACAAGGTGCTTAGTACTGCATTTGGAAGACCGGCGAGTATCGCCGACGAGCAGATGCATTCCTTCAACAGACGCGAATCTGTTACGGGATTGTCACCCATGTCTTTGTCTAACCCTGGAGTCCCGGTTGACCTCCCAGGAGACTTCTTGTCCGTTTCCTTCAGGCTATACCAAGTTATGAGCAAGTCGCTAGTAGACCAATATGGAACGAACCTGGACCATGGTGACTCGGGTCACGATGACATGGCTTCACTGAAAGCATCAGGTGAGCTCCGAAAACAACTCCGTCTCTGGGCAGGAAGTCTTCCAGGTCATCTCCGTGTCTGCCAGCCAGAAGATGAGTTCCTGGCCCACAACTCACAAGGGAACAGACTACGTGTCATCCTCACGCTTAGGTATCATAATCTCGGTATATTGATACACAAGCCACTTCTCAGCGCCACGATACGTCATTTGTTTCAGGCGGAGAAGAGAGTGGATGCACCGCCGCCGTATATGATACAGCTTGCCATGGCAGAGGCACATGAGTGTTTACGATCTGCGCAGTTAACTATTGACATTGTACATGCAGTCATTAGTGCAGACCCCTCACCCGGAAACAACCTCGGCGCCTGGTACTTTACACTATACTACGGTGAGTGACCATAGTACCGCTCCACTACATGCGCATATCGCTGACCTCATCTTGATAGTTTTCACAGCCTCATTGGCCGTTAGCGGCCGTTTGCTCTGGGCACGGCATGGCCAAAGCACGGTCGACGAGGTAGCAGTAGATCACTGTAAGAGTCTACTCAGCAAAGCCGAAGAGATATTCCAAAAGCTCGATCACGAAAACAGTCTGGTCCTGAGCTGCCTCGAATACATTGCTCGTCTGGCCCGAATATGCAGTATAAAAGGTGAGTAATAGACCAAGCTTGCAGCAATTGGTGCTTGAGCTTACAAATGAATCACCCACTAGATGTCCCTCCAAATCCTCACAAGGGTAGCTCAAACATAACGTCAGATACGACTAATATAGCCAGTGGTATAGCGGATACCATACCGTTTGATGAGGATGGTATGGATGCATTGCAGCTGCTTGCGGCCGAGATGTTTGACCCGAATATTGTTAAAGGATTCAACTTATCACCTGAAGGGGTGGGCTTTACAGATGGGATTTGGGAAGGGTTTCCTTGTGGCGGCTGAGTGGATTGTAGTGTAAAATAATTTTTGAAATCTGATACAGACACTATCACTCGTTATGTGACAAGTTGAATGAAGCGACCTTGCTCTTACAGGTACAGAGTTGCTGCTCTGCAACTCGTAAATAGCTAGAGAATTTACAATATAAAATATTGAGGCTTGGTGCCATTTAAGGTAACGATAATCTGTTTGATTGCTGGTTGTTGACACCCGTTTTTAATGGGCATCTTTACCTCGCTTGCTTGCAATGCCTCGAATCACAAATACCTAGTAAGATTGGATTTGTCATGTAATAGCTAGTCTATCGTTCATGGTATGTGGGTGGCGTTTATCCAGATGACGATAGGGAATAATGTGATGCCAATCATTGGAAAAACTGGGATTTTAAGCGGATCTAGCCTAGTCTGAGGTTAGTAAAAGTCGTTCGGCAATTGATGTGAGCCGCTGTCTCACGGACCTACTCCGGCCTAACTCCCCGTCTGACCCCCACCCTTCGTCACTGTGCTTAGACTTTGTGATGACGGATTTGGAGATTTCTTCCGTGGAGCCGCCCTGGGATGTCCGGGTCAGATTACGAGACTTTTACTGGTATAATAATCTGTCTCATCGGCTGCTCAGTTCACTATTGGTACTGAACACACAGAATTATACGCTTATGCACATATACATACCGTCTGAATATACAGACTTTCAACATTACTCAACTAAAATTTACCTAACGCTTCAATTCAACCCATCATGTCGTGTCTCCCCGATCCAACAGTACTCACCCAGCTTCACGTGGATAACCCTCCACGGTACTCCCAAGCACAGCTCCAAGACTACCTGAAAGTCATCAAGCTTCCTCAAAAATTCCTCAACTCACCGGCGCTAAAGGACTCGAGCCTTGCCCACACTAAGGAACACGGTCTGCCCCTCCTCAAGGCCATTACCCGTTACCACGCCTGCAATGTACCCTTTGAAAACCTTGAGCTCCACTACTCAGCACACAAGACCATTACGCTTGACCCTGTTGAGCTCTTTGAAAAGATAGTCACCCGCCGCCGTGGTGGCCGTTGTATGGAGAACAACACCTTTCTTGGTACTGTTCTTCGCTCATTTGGTTATGAGGTTCGTGATTGCGGCGGCCGTGTGGCGCGTGCCATGAGTCCTTACCCAGATGTTAGGAAAAACCAGGCATACACTTACGATGGCTGGAACCATATGCTCAACCTCGTCCACTTCGAGGATGAGTGGTATGTTGTCGATGTAGGAATGGGCTCAATGGGTCCCAACCTTCCTTTTCCTTTACGTCATGGTTTCGAGATGACGAGCATCGCTCCTCGAAAGATCCGTCTTCAGCGCCGTGCCATTGCCGAGTCCCACGCAAGCAACCCCAGCAAGGGAACAGAGCTGTGGTGCTACGATGTCTGCCTCAAACCTGCTGAGGACGGAACAGAAGTGTGGACGCCTACCTACGCCTTTACTGAGACCGAGTTTCTGCCCCAAGACTACGAAGTCATGTCGTGGTTTACTTCTACGAACCCGCGCTCTTTCTTCACAAGATATGTCACCTGTACCAAGATGATCCAGGATGAAGAGAAGGAAGAGATTATTGGAAATCTGACCTTGTTCAAGGATACGATTAGAGAGACGATTGGCAACCAACGCAAGGTTATCAGGGAGTGTAAGACAGAAGAGGAGAGAATCCAAGCATTGGTTGAGATGTTTGATGTTAATTTGACTGAGGAAGAGGAGAATGGACTTTCTGAGGAGAGAAGACTTGCCTGAGATCTAGATGGTGCTGCTTTTACGAAAGCAGATGAGTAGTTTATTCCAGATGCTGTCAGTCACTGGAGCCATCTATCTATCAAGTATCTTTTCAAATTTGCGTAAAAACGTGCCTTCCATCACTTATCGTTCATTAAGTAAATAAGTAAGTCAAGTTGTCGATAAATCCCATCAGGTATTCGCGCCCCGACGTCCATCCAGCTCTAGATTTAATTACGCATGGATACTGTTAAGAGTTGCGCTTTGAAACATGCTAGTCCATCATCTTTACTTATCATCTCCTCTACGATAAGATCAGAAAACTGGAGTATCACAAGTTCAAAACATAGCAGAATTCACCTAATGTAAAATTACGTGGATAACGCCCATGACGCACAGTCCGCTAACTCGCTCACACGCCCACTCACTGGAGTCCACTTCTGAGTCGCTAGTGTTATCTACAAAGCTACATCGTTATCCGTAAGTCCGCTAGCGTCCGCGATTTCCCCGCAATAGGTCTCTCGCCCTGGCAGAGGGGAAGACACATCTTGGCTATCTAATACAGTACGACAAACTGTGATGCCTCTAACTTGTACCTATCACCTCTCAACACCCCTTCGCTATCCCTCAATTTTAGAGGGGAGAGCCACAGCGGCTGACAGTGCGCCCGCAGATAACCGTTAGTGGTTGATCCTAATACAGTATGACCCAAGACCAGTGCATCTGGCAGTAGAACAGAGGACGATTAGAGGTTCAATCCGACAGCCGACCTTGTTCCCCGGATAACCAACTGCCGCTAAACTTGGAAGTCAGCCGTCCGTCTGTATTGGGGATATATAACGGGGGAAAGTAAGACAGAGTTTTGACCTCATCCATTCACCTCAAGTCAGATCACCACAATCATTAATTCCTGCACCTGCATCGCCTTGTATTACATCGCACCACACTGCAGCCATGTCACCTATTCGTCTCCCACCCCCGGTAGTAATACCACAATCCCAGAGCATAGTCGATGTCTACATTATTGATACAACAAGCTACATGAGCAACGTCCCCGCCTCAAGCTTCGTGGAACCCCTCGTTTCTGGTTTTGAGACCCTCAACGCTGGCTCATATGCCTTCCTCATTAAACACACTAGCTCCAAGCCATCAAAACACGACACTATGGTGTTTGATCTGGGTGTTCGTAAAGACTGGGAAAATCTACCCGATACCTTTGTCGCATCTGTCAAAGAAGAAGGATGGAGCATAGATGTTCAAACGGACGTTGCCTCCATCCTCCGTGAAAATGGGCAGGACCTGAATAGTGTTGGAGCTATTATCTGGTCGCACTGGCATTTTGACCATGTTGGTGATCCGCAAACATTTCCTTCAACGACAGATCTAATTGTCGGCCCCGGCTTCAAACAAGCAGTAATGCCAGGCTGGCCGACTGCCAAAGACTCACATGTTAATGAAGCTGCTTGGCAGGGCCGTGAGTTGATCGAAATCGACTTTAGCGGCGAGGCAGCGCTTGACATTGGTAAATTTCAGGCTTATGACTTTTATGGGGATGGAAGTTTTTATCTCTTGAACTCACCTGGGCATGCAGTTGGACACATGTCTGCTCTTGCTCGCACAACAGCTGATCCGCCTTCCTTCATTCTTTTGGGCGGTGACATTGCCCATCACTGCGGTGAATTCAGACCCTCCCCTTACACACCTTTACCCGAGATGATCTCTCCCAATCCTCTTGGCCATACCCTCTCAGCATGCCCTGGCAGGCTCTTCCTATCTATCCATCCCTGCAAAGACCCAGAGAGACCCTTTTTTGACCCCACAGTGGGACCGGGATGGCATGACGAGGGGGTTCTTGCCAAGGAAAGCATTGACAAGCTCATCGAAGCCGATGCATACGACAACATCTTTCCTGTGATGGCGCATGATATGACACTGGTTGGCACAATCGACCTTTTTCCTGAGAAGGCCAACAACTGGATGTCCAGGAGATGGAAGGAAGACACACGGTGGGGTTTCTGCGGCGATTTCACGCCTCTGGATGAGGATATTGGCGCAGATGTGGTCAACTCAGCAGCACCTGAGGTGCATCATGAAGTGAGAGATTCTGTACAGGATCCCAAGGTGGCTGCGGTGGAGTATACGGACATCGACAAAAAGGTGAGTCTCACATTAACATAACACAACATCTTAAATTGCTCTTTCAATTCTATATCTATGTTTCATGCTTGTTTCAGTCATCTGTACATCTGTGATAAAGTCTATACAGCAAAGTTTTCCAAGTTTTAATCGTGCCGCACCTGATATAGGGAATCTCAGATTTGTATCACGTCCAACACTCATTGGATCAAGAAATTGCATGAAAATGGAAAAGGCACTGACAGCAAAGTTATTTATAGACAACAAAAAGATCTACCTTATCTCCTAAGAGCCCAACTGGCTGCAATTAGGTCACGACGAGGGGTCGTAACCAATTAAAATGCACAGAACAAGAGGTACTTCTACAGCCACCTAAATTATGCGGTGGTATAAGTACCAGCAGGTCTCATTATTACAAATCGGTACATCACATATCTTGCACCCATACCTCGTCTGCCGACTGCGATGCCTTCCTCTTGCGTTGCCGCTGATTTCAGCAAAAGCACGCCTTTGTAAGCCTTTTGACCTTATCTGCCCTTGCCGAAAGCCCTGACAAGCTAGGCATCTTGAACAACGACCACGATAGACATGGTTGATATCCCTATCTATGTGTCTTTGCCGTGTTTCTTGATCATCGATGTCCTCCTCAGCCCCTGACCGATATATCTTTCTTGCTTGACTTTCTTGATGATATGTGTTAAATAAGGCGTTTGAAATGCACTTCCGCCAATCCTCCTGTGACGTATATCTCTCCCAATTTAGCTGGGGACTATGTAGTTGAAGGATATAGCTGTTAGTAAGTGCAACATCAAGGAGGAAGGTCCATATAAGTGCCTGCCAAGCCCCCCGGCGTAGGGGGTGATCGTAGCTTGTGTATGACCTCAATTGATCGCCTCGGTCAACGTGATTCATTTCATCATTATAAGCAGCAGCTGCTGTCGGGATTGGAACGACTTTAGTAGTCTCCTCACCAAATTCAAGCTGTATTGGCCGGGCTCGTAGGTGGTCTGTAGACGGCCTCTTCCTCTTCTTATCGGTACGTTCATCGCCTCGGAAGACGGTTGTGATGAAGAGCACAAGGCTGTTATCCTTCCAAGCTAGTTGATTGACCTATAAAGGAGGGGAGAGGACAAATTAGTAAGGGAAATATATAGAAAAGTGTCATGGCTTCTCACCTTGTTATCCCTCGTCGGGATAGCCCTGACTTCATTGAAGGCATAGTCACAACGCCCTAGTTTATCGAGTGCCTTATCCCTCTTTAGGTCCTTATGTATGCCACAGTTAGGGCGGGCTGTGCCTGTGGCCCCGTATCCGTGATCACGAAGCTTGCGGAAAAGAGGTGGTGTTGAGAAGAGGTTATCCACAAAGACGTGATATGTCTGCTTTGGCAGCATATCACATAGGGAAATAACGACGCCCTGCGTATTGCCTAGTTGTATAAGAGCAGCTGCCTCCTTGCCAGCTGCCTCTCTCTCTTGTGTGCTAGGGCGACCTCTCTTTCGCCTTGGCCCCCGGTCTAAGGCATCGTAATTTGAGCCTTTAAAGTGCCAAAGCCACCGAATAAAGAAGCCTGCTTGGACGATGACCCAGATCTTGAAGCCTAGTGGAGTTGGCTTCCCTTTGATAACAGTTGTCGCTGTTGATCTGCCTGTATAGCGGACCATACACTCATCTACAGTGAGATGAGAGCCTGGTTGGAAGAGTGCAGCTGACACTCTCTGTATGTGGTCAGACCACTCTTCAGCAGCTTGGAATACCTTCGGAAGGGGGGCGTTTTCATCGATTTTGGTGTGATCAAAGGGACGAAGATAGCGGTGGATCAGCTGAAACCTCCAATAGGGCATGAACTTAATAACTGAGTGCAGGGGGGATTGATCTCCTAGCCGGGGAGCCTTCCAATGGCTTCGTAGCTTCCTTTCCTTATGAATTCCTATATAAATCAGCATGCCAAGCCATACATAGATCTGTGCAGTAGAGATCCCTTCCCAAGCTAGGAGCGTTGAGTGTTTGTGAAGTGGGTTATTCCAGCTGTCAACCACGCCATTTTCAAGCAGGTAATAAATCCAACTATTAGTATATTCAATCCACCTCCAAAGAAGCGATTTAGGCACAAAAAGCTGGAAAAGATCAAGTGGTGTATTGGGCAAATAACTAATATGATAATCGCGAGGTTGTATGATGAAAGGGCTGAAATTGAAGCCGCGGGTCTCATCGGCCGGATAATCATTAGCCCCGGCAGGCTCCTTTAGGCCCGTGCGGGGGCCCTTATGTTGCTTACAGAAGCTCTTGTCATCATAGGAATCGATCTCCTGTCTTTGACTGGGATCTGAAGAGGTATTCATTGATTGAATCGCCATGAATTATATAGTAATTTGGCTATGAAAGGATGGAAGCTGAAGCTTTTGGTACCCCGCTCGTACTGCTGTAATGACAGGGATAGGGTGGGGCGGGGTACGGATCGCAGCCTGTTGGGCTCTTAGGAGATAAGTCTACCATTTATTTGCCAATGTTCTTCATAGCACTCTCACTGTATCGATCACCCTGAGGCTTCAGAGCATCCACCAATTTACGCATCTCCTTGTTCTCCTCCACTGAAATCTCGATCTCTCTCGCCGCAAAGTTTTCAACCAACCGCTCGGGCTTGGTGGTACCAGGGATAGCAATCATTCCCTGGGCCGCAATCCACGCTATAGCAACTTGAGGCAGCGTGCAGTTCTTCTTTCTGGCCAGCTCTTTAAACTTATCAGTAATCCTCTTGTTGGCATAGAAATTCTCTCCCTGCCACTTGGGTACTGTTGAACTGTATTAGCAAAGTTGTCTAACCAGGAGAATCTGTGAAACATACTTTGACGTCTGTAGTCTTCGGGGGCAAAGTCGTCAGGGGTTTCGTAGGGAAAGTTCTCCACTAGCCAGCCATGTCCGAGAGGACCGTAGGCAACGAAAGAGATGCGGAGTTCGCGAGCTGTGTCAACAAGACCGTCTGTCTCGTGTAGAGTCTCAAACGCAGAGTACTCTGCTTGCACAGCGTCGATCTTGGCAACTAAGATGTGATGAGCGCAGTGCCTGTTGTGCAGGATCTACCATGCTTACTTGAATTTGCCTTACGCAACGTCTCGGCGGAACACTCAGAAAGTCCAATGTACTTAGTCTTTCCCTGCTTACGAAGTAAGTCCATGGCAGGAATAGATTCCTCTAGGGGTGTGTCTACATGTCGTTGTCAGTATGATCGTAGTGCACATGATTCTGCATCCACTTACTCGGGTCAATGCGGTGGATGTAGTACAAGTCAGGAGCGAAGCCAAGTCGCTCGATGGTTCCTTCAATATACGTGTGGATATGCTCGGCTGTGTTGGTGATTGATCCATCTTGAAAAGCAGCAACACCACATTTCGATGCAACTGAGTCGCATCAGTCAGTAGTACGATTGATAAATGTATCTTTTTTCTTCCACGTACTAAAAAGCTTGTCGCGACAGTTGTGTTTCTTGACAAATTCGCCGATAAGTTTCTCATTTTTGCCTGGCCCATATGAAACCTAATACAGTTAATCGATAAGACTGTACAATTGACAGTGGTATTGGGCAGGATAAATAGACGTACAGCAGTATCCCAAAATGTACATCCTTGGTTAAGGGCTTCAAGGAGCACAGGCTCAGCCTGCTCATAGCTAAGATCGTTGCCGAGGCAAAGCTAATTCCCATTGCACCAAATCCAGGGACTGGGACATCCAAGTCCCCGAAGCGCAGTGATTTAACCATGGTACGTGATTGGTAGTTTGCTGGTATTGTCCGTGTTAAGAGTGTTGTAACTACTGTATATAGGTATGATGCAAATATTATAGCACACACACACACACAAGTCTATTACGCCCGGTGGGCCAACGCCCAAAGGGCTCTGAAGCTAAGATTACATACATCTCTCTCATTATTGCCTTGCTCTCGCCAAGCCCATACAATTCTCGCCTTATTCTTTCCAGTCTAGTCATCGTTCTTCTCCTTCGCCCTCCTAGATGTTAGTAGTAGCAAGTCAACTTGAAGCCCAATTCCTCCAAGTGTTCAGTTTCCTATCTTCGGCGGCTGAAGCGATGCCTGCTGTTGACTATTTGAGGGTGTCGGGGGTCATCGGTTAGTGTTGATAAAGTGTTGCGGGGTTACTGGTGTTCCTGTCATCTCTGTTCCAAGCGACCTGTAGCGATCGCGAACCTGATCGTGGCCCGCACCGCGTCCATGTCTGGCTTCCATTCCTGACCGTCTGATGCTGCCTTACCTCCCAGATGAAAGGAGAGGTTGCCGCGTTTCTCATTTATGCTCTGAAACATCTCTTTGCGTTGTGTCGTCCATTTCACGCATCGAAAGAGGAAATGCTCTACCGTTTCCTTTGCCCGCCCGCACGGACATTCATCCGTCGGTGCTGCCCTGATCTGATATAGGTAGCCGTTCAGTCGCGCCATTCCGGTTCTCAGTTGTGCCAGCACGCTGGCCTCTTTCCATGATAATTGATCGTACAACAGGCGGGTGTGTTTACCAGGCAGAGCCGAGTCGACCCTTCTGGAATGCCTGCCCACTCCATCTGGTAGCTTCCTCTCCATTCGTAGATCTGCCCTCGTTCGATTAAGAATTGTGGTCTTTGCTTTGATCATTCCTCTCTGCGGCGTCATGTACGGCTCTGTTGCGTAACGAGCTGACATCTTGGCTGTCTTCTGGATTTTGAGCTCGCTGTCGCGTGGTAGCCAGATGAGGTTGACTCTGTTTCCATCTCCTCGAAGCTTCTCTATAGCATCATATATCTCTCGTATATGTCCTTGACCTGACTGCTGGCGGGGGTTACCTATCGCTTGTGCAGCCGATTTGTTACTTGTTACGATCACAATGACTCGATACTTCATCCCCGGCAGGTAGTTGAGACCATAAGCGATCGCTGCCAGTTCGGCTGTGTACGGGTTGTGTTCTTCCCTCGTACCCAGGGTGACTGAAAAGGTTTCGCTAATCTTGCCGGCTCTTGCCACGGATATGGGGATTCTGATAGCTACTCCCATGCCGACTAGATCATTCCGCGCGGAGCTGCTTGTCGCTACGCTGACCGCCCATCCTGCTTTGGCTAGCTCTTTGATCTTGTTTTCTTCTTCCTCTCCTTGACTGTTCAGTGTGGCTTGTAGGCGTGCCTCCCATGGCGCGAGGGCGAATGGCTGGATGACTTCCAAGGTATCCTTCGGTAGCTCTCTGCATACATCCGCGATACGCCTGAGCGGAGATATGAAGCGTCTGAAGGTTTTGATTCCTCGTAAGAGATTCCGGACCGGGTTGGTCCGCGGTAACGTGTGTATGTCCACCCACAGCTTGCTTGCTCGTCTCCAGAACCTCTCTTGGATGGTCGCTATGTGAGCTTCAGCTTCGGCTACTCCTGTCGCCACGCTTGTGAAGGACCCTATAATCGCCTGTGCTCCTATTCTCTGTACTCGCTGGATCGCATACGCCGGTACTGTTTTGCACGCATGCATCCAGACGTTGGAGGCATAGTCCACAACAGGGGCTACCATGGCTGTAAAAAGCTGCCTCGTTATCGAGGGAGCCATTCCCTTCAGCCGTTTCAGTTCCATCGCAGCTCCTAGGCCCTTCGTTGCTGCCCTTGCGATTTGTTGCTTGTAGTGAAGCCGTGCGTCCATGATGACACCCAGGATCTTGACCTGATCCTTCGGAAAGACCCTCTCACCCTTAATAATGAATGGTTCTGAGTCTACCCTGCCGGTGTACCTGGTGAAATGTATGATCGCCGTCTTTTCCGCCTCAAACGTCGCACCACTGCGTCTCTCCCAGTCAAGAGCTTTGTCAATTATTGCTTGTATCCCTCTCCGATTGCTCTGGGCTGTCGGTCCCGATACCCACGCTGTGTAGTCATCGACGAAGGCGATGGCACCACCATTTCTATCGATCTGAGTTTGCACTAGATCTGCATTGAAGAATAGAAACAATATCGGCGATAGGGGCGATCCTTGTGGAAGTCCTGCTTGTGGTAGGGGTCGGCTTTCGGAACTCTGGCCATTGATTACAATGGTTGCAGTCCGCTCTGAACAAAAGGAATCGATCCAGCGCAAGAGATCCTCGGGGATCCCTCTCGCCTTCATCCGCTGCAGCAATCTCTCTTTGCACACGCCATTATATGCTCCTTTGACGTCAAAACTAATGAGACTCACGACCTGACGTGAACGCCATGCCGAGAAGATGTGTTCTTGCAGGAGTACGAGGGCTTGCTCTGCTGATCGTTGCTTCCGCGCGCCGAAATGGTTGGTCGGAAGCAGCCCGTGGGTCTCTACCGCGTGGGAGATTCTCTCAGCAACTACCGATTCCAGCACCTTACCCAGCGTAGCGAGAAGCGAGATCGGTCTCCACGCTTTCGCGATCGTATAGTCATCTTTGCCTGGCTTCTTGAGTGGGATAATTCGAGCATGTCTCCACTGGTCTGGTATCGCGCCTTCCTTCAGTGATGCCTGAAAGATGGCGAGGACGTCGTGTTTCACCGAGGGCCAGACTTGCTTCCAGACGATCGCTGGTAGCCCATCTTCTCCTGGTGCCTTCCATGATTTTGTCGCCCACAGTTGACGTTCCACTTCTTCCAAAGTCAGGTCGGGCATCGTTACTGGGGCTCTTTGTTGCCGCGGTCCTTCGTCTTCGATATTGTCTGGCAATGGCGGGAAGAACTTCGCCAGCAGTTCTTCGGCTTGCTCTCTATGGTTTGTTGTTGCTGTTCCGTCTGCTTTGACGAGCTGGGGTACCTTCCCAAAAGCTGCCTCATCCCCAGACTTCATGTACTTGGCTGCTTTCCAGATATTATCGTTATCCGCCAGAAACTCCTTCCAATGATTGTTCTTGCGTTGTCGGATGGCATCGTGGTATTGCTTCGCCGCAGCCTTTGCCGTAATCTCCAGATCTTTAACATCCTGTCCCACACGCCTTACGGCACGGGCTCGATTCCTCCAGTATGTGTATACATGCCGCAGCTGTGTGAGGTCATGAGTCCACCACCGCTTCGCATACGCTGATGCTTTAGCCTTAGGTGTCAGTGCTTGGACTGCTTCCAGCACGGCCGACATCAATCTATCCGTTTTCTGCTGCACAGTACTCCCCACCGGCCTGCTCCTTAGCGTCTCCACAATCCTACTATTGATCTCCTTCCAGGGTGCATTCTTGAACAGAAGTCTTTCTTCCTGTTTCGGCGCCGGGACTGAAATGTCGAATGTCGTCTCTATTGTGCGATGATCTGATCCGTGCTCCGTACCATGTATCGCGCATTTGATGTTTGCGTCTGCAAGCTCTTCGGAAGCCAGAACCAAGTCAATGGTTGTTTCGTACTCTCCGCTTTGCCATGTTTTTGTGCCTCGGCGAAGGAGGTTCCTAAGCATGAAGTCGTTCATCAAGTCGATGATCGG
Source organism: Fusarium mundagurra (assembly GCA_013396205.1). Lineage (NCBI taxonomy): Eukaryota > Fungi > Ascomycota > Sordariomycetes > Hypocreales > Nectriaceae > Fusarium > Fusarium mundagurra. The sequence continues at coordinate 20,047 of JAAOAN010000368.1, read as the reverse complement.
ATCCGCCTCGCCCTGTCTCTCCACTGCTACATCGTCTCCGCCCCACACCTGGTCGTGGCGATTGAAATCACCAACAACCACTACATCCACCGCTCCCCCCGATCTCCGTCTCACCTCTTGAATAGCTCTACGAAGCTTAGCGCATATGTCCTGTAGAGCTTGGGCGTCTCCCCCTGGCACGTAGACAGACGCCGTGAAGACCAGACGATCTGGCAGCCGAACAACCGCTGCCGTCACGTCTGGTGAGTCTATCGGCACCTGCTCGGCTTCCACCTCCTTGTTCACCCAAAGCATACTCCGAATCACCCATCTACCTTCCCTTTCTGTCGTAGGTACCATCTTGACCCATTTGTGGTGCCCCATGGGTGTCGTCAATAGCCTACCCTGAATCCTCCGTGCTTGGGGTTCTTGGATGGCTAATACGGTTGCATCCTGAATGTCCTTGTCATTCATTAAACTATCATGTACCGGTCCTTGCTTTCTGACATTCAGTTGAAACAGTCGGAATATGCTATTCATGTTGTGATGGATAGAGCTTCCGACAGTTTCTGCTGTATGACTCATGGGGGCCGCCGCATGGGATACATTTCGGAATCGTTCCTGTGCATGCACTGTGGTGATGGCCTTCTTGCGCGCACCTTCCACAAACTTGTGGTCTATCACACTGATAGGCCTTATGGCTTGTGATCTGTTGGCAGTTGTAACATTGCTTGGGGCGGTCACGGCGTTCAAACGCCTTTGTAGTACCGGATTCTCCTCCAGCCACAAAGAATCCTTCGTTGATGAACCGCCTAGCTTCTGATCGTTTTTTGAGATATACGACCATCGAGCCATACGCCTTGGGGATATCTCTCTTGCTGAGCCATGCTATCTTTGCGACCTCGGTGTCATTTTCTCGGCCGAGCATCTCGGTGATCTCAGTTCGAACTTCGTTCCTCTCGTTTAGCACCGCAAGACGGCTGACATTATCCACTCTGATAGGGTACAGGTCGTCTCGTAGGATCCGGGCTCCTGGGGCCAGTTTTGTTTCCGCTACGCGTTTCACAATCTCATGCTCACTCTCGTCCCTGCAGGTGATCCTGACGCGGTGGGGATTCTTTGGGTCCTTAGTCACCGCTCGGCATCGCCACGTGGGATTATCCAGCTCGGAGCGGACTTCGTGCTCCACTGTCGCTCGGATCGTCCCGGCCGAGAGCCTAGCCTCATCTTCTTCTAGTCTTGAAACGTCAATCGTGCAGTAAAGCACGTCTGTGGGGTGCGGCGGAGCGGCTAAGGTCCTCGAATCGTTGTGGGGTAAGAACGGTGTCAGTCGTGTGACGTCAGCATATGATCGTTGAGGTCCGTCTATTGCGTTCGTAACGATAGTTTCGAGCTGCTCGCGGACGCGCTGCAGCTCCTTGGTCATCTGATCCTTGATCTCCACCATCTGCTTGCTCATCTCGCGTACTGTTTCTTCCTGCTTTGCAACAGCTTCCTTGAGTTCCTTGGTCATCTCCATCTGTTCCTTCAGCGCTTCCTGCAGCCTCTTGGTCTCCCTGCGCGACTCTGCCAGGAGATCCAGCGCCTTCTGCAGCATTGCCCTTCCATCGCTGCTGCTGCCGCTGCCGCTACTCTTTCGGGCTTCGGTCGGTCGGTCGATCTGTTCTTCGGCCGGTACGTTTCGCGTCGTCTGTCGGGTGTTTCGTCGCGTTTCTATGGCAGTATCTTCCAATTGTCGCGCCGTGTCTCGGACCTTGCTCGTAGGCTTCACCACCCGACTCGGGCGCTTTGGCGTCGAAAAAGGGGCGTCCTGCTCCACCACGATCTCGGCTCCCATTGGGTCCGCCATGACGGTAGGCTAACCAACCTCCACACACACTTCTTTGGTCGGGATACCCACGATAACCTGTTTATGCTTGATGCGTTTCTCCGGCTTGTTCTCCCAACTGGGGGCCTGATAAGTTCTCAGCGCTAATGCCTTCAATATTATAGCAGTGTTAAATGCAAGCAGCCAGTACAGTCCGGGCCGGGAGATAGAGTTGCCGATTACACGTTATCAGTTAATGTTGTTAGATAAGGGCCGCAAGCTAAATAAAACCATACTAACAACGGCTAAGATCGGTTATGGGGAAACTCTGGGGAATTCTCGGCTTCGTTGTTAGTGGATACAATGGGTGATTCTCCGCGGCTTCTTAATAATCTCATATTAGCGCTTAAAAGGTTGCTTTAAAGATCAGTAACTGTTAGTTTCCAGGCTACCTGTACAATAGCGTTTCAGCGGGCAACTCTATGGCTACTTGTCTAGTATAATCCTTTCGATTATCTCGCCACAAACTTCTGTATGAGCCCTATTGTATTGGGTAATATAATCGCAAGGCTTGTGACTTTTGACAATAGACGTCTGCATGCTTTTTTTTTATTTCCCCTACCACTTGAGCGACAGTATTAAATAAAGCATGGAAAGAACACATCGTATTATTACATGTTTCAAAGTGACTTTATCTTGATATGGAGTTCTATTGTAATCGTGTTAGAAAGCATGACCTTGTGCGCAGATGCTATTGCTGAATTTTACTGTTGTGAAGCTTGGAGGGAACATTGATTTCAATTCAAAGGAACTAATTCTCCGTACGTCTTCCCTGACCTATAGACGCCCAGGAGTATCGCGCTGAGGAAAGATCCTCCTCAGCCTCAAGGCAGCCAAGTCAATCACAGCACGAGCAGTTGGGCCATCTCGTAGTGCCTTCACAGCACAAAAAGCATGCATCTGCCCCTCAGCCTTCATGATAGATGCGTCAACCCCATTCTTCTGGAGCCTTTGTCCGAATGCCACACCTTCGTCGAGCAGTGGGTCGACGGTGGAGAGGAAGAGGATAGTAGGGGGGAACTGAGCTAGGACTTGGTCGGAAAGATGAGTCAGTGGTGATGCCAGAGCTGTCTCTCTGTCTTTCTTATTCGGCAAGAAAGACTCAATCATCCAATCCATATCGTTTTCTGTCAGGAATGGCGCCTGCGAGAAAGTCGTGTATGATCCAAGCTTCTTGTGCGTGACTGTCACGGGTGCCCACAGAACCAACTGGCCAATCGTAGTTGGTAACTTGCGCTCCAGAGACATCTGCATCATAGCAATGGCCATGTGGCCTTGTCGATGTTAGCAATCTATCCTCCATTTCACAAGGGGGACATCATGAACACACCTCCAACACTATCTCCAGCAAGAGCAATAGTCCAAGGTAGAATTTGATGCTGACTCGAATGACGAACCATGTAGTCGAGAACTTCATAACTCTGCTCAAGTGGGTACGGGAATGTTTGGTGAGGTACTCGAGTGTAGTCAGGAAAGACTATGACAGCTCCGGTACGACGGGCCAAGTCTTCCATCAACACAGCGAAAGACTTGGCGCTAATTGAAGATGAATCAGCTGACGGTCCATAAACACAGGATGTATGGTAAAGATGAAGATTAATTACCTTCCCATGATCCAACCGCCACCATGAGTATAGAATACCATAGGGAGTGGTTTATCAACAAGGGTTTTCAACCTGAACAATGTCACAGTCGTCGGACCATATTTTTTGCCAACTTGAATGGTTGTTGTCCCAATATCTTCAGCTGCATCATGCTTTTGTATCAGCTCCAAGTTGTCATAGGCCTGTTGGTAACCGCCCATTTGATGTGGACAAGGCAAGTCCTTGATTTGGTCGTACAAAGCGGCATTAACGGGATCAAGTCCAAACATGATGGGAGACTAACAGTGACAATTCTCAGTAAAGATACAAAGAAAGAAAAACAAAGGATCATTGGTCTTATACTATAGAGAATTGTTGAGACCAATAAAGATCAACATTAGGTGACAGCTGCTTGCCAAGATGGAGGAGGAGCTGTTTCGGCTCAAACGGGGCATTGTAGGGAACGTCAAGCCGAGAAATATCCTTATCGGGAGATAGTCATTTTCCTCCACATTTTAGTATCTCTAGACTGCGGAGATTGACCTATTCCCCGGACCGTGCTCTTCCCAGTACAGCTCAGTGTAGGAACTTCCCCGCATTCTGTGTCTGAACTCTATTTACAGCCTTAGATCCTGTTGGAACAGTGCAGATATCATATTACGGAGACATACATTTAGTAGGCCTATTGATCTAGAACCCATTATGCAACGTCGTCTGCTTCTCCAACGCTTATTAGTGAGGTGGACACTGTTTTTTGGTAAGTAGTGTTCTCGATCCGGGAAATGCGGAACTGAGTAGATAAGGGACGGCTCATGGGTTTGGTTGAGCAATGATAAGATACCACAAAATCTAAGTAGGTCTAAGTCATGGATATCTCATCAATGCAGTCTCTTGGGGGGGTTATACCGCCCCCCGGCCCCTCCCCGAGATAACGCCCTTACTCTTCATATCAGAGCAGGTCTGCAAAACGCTAAGTTCTCGGTATTAGTTATCGTCCCGACGAGTTTTACTACCGTAGAAAGTACTGATACGTGCTTTCTATGTCCAATATTCTTCCCTATCGTTGAGGTAGGTAGATAATTGATGGTTATTGTAACAATTGCTGAGCTGTTATTGCCAAGCAAAGTATTCCAAGGTGAATTGAAAAAAGGCCACTGATCGCTGCATTGTGCATCTAATCACCTGATCCCTCGGCCAAAAACGTTGAGGTTGTCCTCTTCAAACCTGTCAAGGTACACACTCATGCTGCTCGCCTGGGTTGCGCCTCCTGCCTGAACCCACCCAGGTGGCAAGCTAGCGTATCTCAACAGGGATTCAATACTCGCTATACCTGGACGAGTTACTCCATAATGTACAGTGACTATTATCGATGATGATTGGGATTTCCAATGGTATCTGGCCCCCTTCAACCCCGCGTTGCCCCGGAGTTACCAGGAAAAATGGACGAGGCAAGACTAATGCTAAGTATAAGTACCTCCTCCGCATGCTTCACTTTGTCTAGAGCATCCCCCAACCCTACTATCATCTTTCAATAACTAGCTCAATGGCATCTCCTACGTTTTCCTCTATTCCGCAGTACTCAGTTACTGATCAGAAGGAAAAGGCGGCTCTTGATCATGGAGACGTCCCAAGCGTTGACATTGGCAAGGGGGAGACCAAGGAGGTTTTCCAAGAGAATGTTGATGGAGTTGAGTTTAGGACTGTCAGTTGGCAACGGGCCACGATTGTTTTTCTCAAGATTAACTTTGCTATGAGCATCCTCGCCATCCCAGCAGCTCTTGGTGCATTGGGTTCCGTCGGAGGCTCTTTGTGTATCATCGGATACACGTCTCTGAACGTTTGTGAGTCAACCAGATCCAAAATCTATTATAGAGCTAACCATCGTAGATACTGCACTTATTCTTGGTGATATTAAGCACAACCACACAGAATGCCACAGTATGATTGTAAATAAATTACGAATTTTTGAATCAGCGCTAACATTTTATTCTAGCATTGGCCGACATGATGGGTCTCATTTGGGGTCGTTGGGGCCGCGAACTAGTAGGTATTGGCATCATCATTGCCCAAACCCTCGTCACAGCTGGTGGAATTGTTACGACAACCATTGGGTTTAACGCGCTGTCTGACCATGGAACATGCACTGTAACCTTCGGTATTGTTTCTGCCATTGCCGTCACCGCCTTCTCATCTATCCGCACATTCTCCAAATTGGGCTGGTTGACGTGGGTCGGCTTCGTCTTATTCTTTGTCGGCGTCTTTATCTTTGTTGTGGCCGTGACGCAAGTCGACAGACCTGCTGCGGCACCTCAGACTGGGGATTTCGATCTTGGCTGGAAGCCCATTGCATACCCCAGCTTCGTTGTCGGTATGGTCAGCGTGACCAACATATTCATCAGCACCTGTGGTTCCTCCAATTTCTTACCCGTTATTTCTGAGATGAAGCGGCCACAGGATTACCGCAAGGCCTGTCTCGTTGCTGGTTTCATCGTCGGAGCCTTGTACCTGTCTTTCAGTCTGGTTATCTACCGTTACTGCGGCATCTGGCTCTCAACTCCTGCTTTTGCCAGTGCTGGACCTATCATCAAGAAAGTCGCCTATGGTGTCTCTTTGCCCGGACTCATTCTTGGTGTTGGTATCTACCAGCATGTCGCTGCAAAGTACGCCTTCGTCCGTGTTTTGCGGGACTCGAAGCACCTGCAGGCCAACACCTTCACTCACTGGGGAACTTGGCTCGGAATCAACATCGTCCTTGGTACAGCTGCTTTCATTGTTGCTGAGGCTGTTCCCATTCTGAACTACCTTCTTGGGCTTGCTGGTGCCATCTGCTTTGCCCCTTTCAGTCTGATATTCCCTGCTCTTCTCTGGATGCACGAATACAAGAGGTACAAGACTGGAACCCCCACCCAAAAGGTCAAGTACGGTTTTCATATACTTATCATGCTGTTCGGATTCTTCATGATGATTGCTGGAGTGTGAGTACAAAATTCCACTACACAACCCTGTTTTATGCTGACTTATTCATTCAGGTATTCCGTCGTTGTTCTGATTAAGGAGGCATTTGACACCGGTACTATCGCAAAGGTTTTCGATTGCGCCGATAACTCTGGTTTTGTTCAGGGCAAGTAAAATAGCTACTTGGAAGTTGTTTTATCGACAGTAGCGAGGATATGGACCAAGATTGTGTATTTATCAGTCTTACAATAACAAAGATATGCGACGTACCAGCGATGGCTCCCACGAGATAACATTCCCATCAATCTAGCGTGAACCAAATTACTGAACCTGTGCATCAGCCTGGCGCGAACAGTGATAACTTGAGAGTATTATATAACGCGATACAATAAAAGATACTCTTGTATAATGCTGTTGTGCAAGGGTAGATACAATTAACACGACGGTCGTAATAGCTTTAAGACCCTGTTGGGAACTAATTTACTTTGTTTATAAGATGTTTAAGGTTTATCTCTAATTAAATTTTATAAAAAGCTTCCTAAGCCTGTAATTTATATATACTTATAAAGTAGTGCTCTTTTCCTTTTCTAATACTAATATACTTTTATAGTTAATATCTCTCTTGTAGAGCTTTATCTTATAAGTAGTATAAGCTTTAAACTTATATAAGTAAAGTATATTAAAGTTTACTTTATTAAGTATATTAAGAGAAATCTTATTAAATAAAACTATTATTATCTTATATTTATTAAGCTTAGGCTTTTAAACCTTTACCTTAAATAAATTACTTAATGTTACGATTCGTGCCCGTAACAGCGCTATAAGGCTTCTATAAAGCAGCTGTAGCACACCCATGATTGCTTGCATAGCGATTATGGCCCGATCTTTTGCCCTGTGGTTTAACGGCTTGTGCAACCGTTACACATGTGTCCCGGACAAGTATGTGTCCCAATCTTATTTCCACCTTAAATCCGGGTTTTAACGAATTCTTTAAAAATTCAAAGCTTAAGATAGCTATAGTTTTAATAGCTTATATATAAGTCTTAAAATAAGTTATATTATCTTTCTTAAAAACTTTAAAAAAAATTCTATATAGCTATAAGTTTTAAACTTTATTTATATTATAAAATATACTGTATTACAAGGTTTTATATATAAAATAAAATAGCTAAAAATGTTCTAGAAAATGTTATTTAGTAATGTTAACTATACTACTATAAGAAATATTTTTATTAGATTTTTAGCTAATTTATTTATAATTTTATATACTATAGGGTAGGTTATTTCTAGAGGTATACAGTATACTGGGTCACAAGCTTATCAACCACGTTATGGTAGTTTCTTATACCTTAATTTTAATTTATAAGAATATTTATATCGATTCAGTCTCTTAATATGTAGTATTCTATTTATATTTAACTTATAATAATATAATATTAATGAGTTATCTTTTTCTTAAATAACTAACCAATACTATATAAATACTTACTAAGCCTAAAACCCTTTATAGTTTATAAGAGGAAACTCCCTTATCGTCTCATCCCACAATGCAGCCTGAAGGGCTTCGCCATACTGCTCATACATAGTAACTGGAAATTTAAATTAAAATTTTAGTATAAGCCACGACATATGGATGACTACTTGGGGGTACTCACGGTTTAATCTTGCCCTCGCTGACAAAGCTCCCATGGCTCTTGACATCCTGCACAGTCACAGCATCCACATACTGCCGGGCACCAACAACGACAGTCTGCCCAAGAACCAGCGATGCTAAATGTAGCACAGCTTCTTGGATCATCGATCGCTCCGTTTGTCCAAACTGTGTTCCCCTGCATGCGCCGGGATTTGATACATTGATAATGACTTCGTTTGAGGGTGTGTGCTTGCTTAGCTCTTGTTCGAACATGACTAGCAACAGCTTGGAGGTCTTGTATGCCTCCCACGAGTCGAAATGTGCTGGGTTATCCATTGTTTCCGGAATAGACTCTGAATCTGTACCCTTCCAGTTTGCATAATATGATGTGTCGGACCCGACGAGACTAAGACACGCTGGTGATTTAGTTCCCCGTTTCTTTCTAAGAATAGGGGTGAGAACAAGAGCAAGAAGAGCTGTCGAGAGATAGTTGATCTGATAGGTGACCTCGTGGCCCGTTTCCTCTGCGCGCTCATAGCTGGGTTGGCGCAGGCCTGCATTGAGGATGACGATATCCAACCGTGGCAATGCTTCGCATCGCTTCGCGAAAGCCAAAATCGAGTCGTAGGACGGTATGTCAACAACAGATACCTCGACCTTTGCGGAGGGAAAGTCCGTTTGGAGCTTCTTTGCTGCTGTATTTCCTCTCGATTCAGATCGAACGGCAAGGATCAGATGCGAGAGGCTGAGTGCAAGGAGTCGGCGTGCGGATTCAAAGCCAAGGCCAACGTTGGATCCTGTAATCAAAGTAAAGCAACTTCACCACAGTGTTTGGAATAGAGGGGATTGACTGGAAGAGTTGACGCCTTGTGAATGCGAATGGGGTTGCCTCACCAACAGCCTGATGTTTGAGATTTGCAGACATCGTGAGATTTGCAGACATTGTGAGATTTGCTTATAGAAGTGATGTACTTCTTGAAGGGTGTTGTGACTAGCTTGGACTCTGTTAAGTTTGAGCAGCGATGGACCTTTATAGAAGTCTAATCGAATTGGTGCAAATGGTTCAAGGCATTGAAGTGAATGAGTTTTAGTGGCTTCAAATTAGCATAACTAACTTAACTTATTGGAATCTTGCATTGTTCACGTAATCAAACTTTTTAAACAGCCTGGTTTCCAAAGTAAAGTGGAGAGCAGTAGATCATAACATAATACGCTATAATGTACGTAAACTCTCAGTGATTCTCAGATTCACAAGGAATATTCTGGAACCTTATTGCCAAGACTAGATATTAGCTTTAAAAAGGCTTGATCTTTCCGGTAGTCGACTCGGACAGTTCCGAAATGTCCCCGGCATTGATGCCAGTGGGTACATGTTCGAGTCAGGAATTGCGATCTTCAACCTCTTTTGTCTCATCCGAAAACTGTTTCCAAATCCGGATCCGCAAGGCATTACGTACGAATAACTATAGCAGTAAACTAAGCATGAGTAAGGAAGACATAATCAGCCGATTTTGTCAAAGGTTATGCATAACGTTGCCATCAAAACACTGGTTGTAGATTGGGTTCCTGCATTAGGCCATTTATCTACTTAAAGGAGGATTGGCTCTTTCAAATTGTTCTAAAATCTAAACAGAACATCACTTGTCTACTTATCTATCCTCAATCGGGAGTTTTTTTAATCGCCATACATCAATCACCAAAATGACTATCCAACAACCACAGCACTCTCAGGCCATTCCTGTCATCAGCTCTCAGAATAGCACTGAACCGAAGGATGCCAACAAGGAGATTGTCCAGAATGTCTCCGCTAAAAATGTTGAATATTTCAACCCTGAGTAGCTTCCTGCCCCTGGCCTCGGTCTGAGCGGTCCTAACGATTCTCTGCCAAAGGCATTTACACCCATTAAGATCCGTGGCATGACCATGCCCAACCGTATTTGGGTCGGCCCCATGTGTCAGTACAGTGCCCGTGACGGTTTCCAGCAGCCTTGGCACTTTGCCCACTACGGCGGTCTGGCCCAGCGTGGCCCCGGTCTTATCATGCTCGAAGCCACCGCTGTCCAAGCTCGAGGCCGTATCACACCTGAAGACTCTGGTATCTGGCTGGACTCGCATGTCGAGGGTCTGCGAAAGCACGTTGACTTTGCGCACGCCAACAACTCTCTTATTGGCATCCAAATCGGTCATGCTGGTCGCAAGGCCTCTTGCGTTGCTCCCTGGTTAGATGCCGGACTTGCAGCGGAGAAGACAGCCGGCGGATGGCCTGACGACGTTGTGGGGCCCAGCAACGAGCCTTTTGCCCCGGGATACCCTACACCCCCTGCTATCACCATCGAGGAGATTGAGCAGCTGAAGGAGGACTTTGTTTCTGGAGTCCGCCGAGCGGTAGAGGCTGGCTTTGATGTTATTGATTTCCATTTCGCTCACGGTTATCTGGTCTCTAGCTTCCTATCTCCTGCCACCAATAAGCGTACTGACAAGTACGGTGGAAGCTTTGAGAATCGAATGCGTCTTGCCCTCGAGATTGTCGAGGCAGCAAAAACTGTTATGCCCGACCATATGCCTTTATTCACTCGCATCAGTGGCACTGACTGGCTGGAGAACAACCCTGAGTACGAAGGAGAGACCTGGACCCTTGAACAGAGTATCAAGCTTGCACATTTGTTGGCTGAGCGAGGTGTTGATGTTCTTGGCGTTTCCAGTGGCGGTATCCATAAGATGCAAAAGGTTGCGGGTGGCCCTGGTTACCAGGCTCCTCTTGCCAAGGCTATTAAGAAGTCTGTTGGCGACAAGGTACTTGTCAGTACTGTGGGTTGTATCAAGGCCGGTATCCTTGCCGAGGAGATCATTTCTGGCAAGGAGGATGGTACTCCGTTAGATTTAGTCGCTGCGGGTCGTCTTTTCCAGAAGAACACTGGTCTTGTCTGGTCGTGGGCCGAGGATCTCAACACCTCAATTCAGATCGCTCACCAGATCGCCTGGGATTTCGGTGGCAGGGCTAAGAAGAACGCTCCCAAGCTTGTTCTATAAATATGAATAGTTACATAAAGTGGGAGATACAGTAGCCAGATGTGTATAGTACATTGCGATATCATAGATTATAGATTATAGATTAACGTTATAGATTTTATATACTTCGAATTATTGAAAGTGCACTCAAGTGACCCTGTTCGGTTTTGTTTTGACCACGGAGCGAAAATGAGGTCTTTCCTACTAGTATTGCACCTGTGTAGCTAGATTATACTGGATACGCCTTTCCAACTGCACGTCATGCAACGCGAACACTTTCAAATCTAGAGGCTCACAATAGTTACCTTGACTAATTGATCAGTCAATCTGGATACCTTCGGCATGTCCGTCGGATAGTCCGCGGCACTTCCGCCTCCATCATATCATGACCCGAAAGATTTCGGAATCGTGAGTAAAAAGCGGAATTACATTCCAGCAAGGTCGACCTTTTGTGGGTTACCCGTGCAGATCCTGTTGCTTGTCAGAAAATGATGGCACGAACCATATCATCGTCACATTTCATTTTTTATTACACCCAACTACCAATTAATTCACAACACAATGGGCGTCGCATCAACCAGAAACATCCCCAAGGAGAATGTCTTCGAACTTGAAGATGCGCCTCTGCCACAAGATGGTGTTCTCTTGCAGGTTCGCGCCGGAAAGGTCAAGGAACGCGGTCTAGGGGGAGAAATAACGTCGGCCATCTACAAACAGGAACAGCACGGCCCAACCTTTGTCACAGCGACTGGCATTTCTGGCGACGAACATGCTGCCAAGAGTCACGGCGGAACTGAACGCGCAGTCCATCAGTATAACCCAGCGTACTATCCAGACTGGCAAGCCGAAAATGCCCCCGAACCTAGCTTATACGATATCGGTGCTTTCGGAGAGAATCTCGTAGCGACCAATATGAATGATGACAACGTTTGCATCGGCGACCTATACAAGCTCGGCGACGAAGTCATCCTGGAGGTTAGCGAGCCTAGACATCCATGCTTCAAACTCAACTCCCGATTCAAGTGGCCGAGAGCTCTCAAGCGAACGATGCGAACCGGACGATCGGGATGGAACTATAGAGTTTTGCAGACGGGAAACATTTGCAAGGGTGATAGGATTTCCTTGATCAAGAGACTATATCCCAAGTGGTCTGTTCTTAACGTCCAGAGGATACTGAGAGCAAGGAACGTCTCCCTCCAGTTATTGGCCGAGTGCATTCAGCTGCCTATACCTGATATGTGGCTCGAAATAGGCAAAGAGAAGTTGAGGACATCATCAAAGCCATACACACTAGTCGACGCTCAGCTTGTAACTTCTCGTGTCCGAAAGCTCACGTTTAGATTGAAAGAGGGGTTACATCTCGACAATCCCAACTTTGATCCTTATGGGTTTGCTCAAATCATGTTTGGGCCAGATAACAAATTCGAACGGTCATACTCAATTGTTGAGGGCGACTTGTACGAGTTCAGTCTAGGTGTTTCTCTCGATCGTAACTCCCGGGGTGGTTCAGCGTATATCCATGAACACATGAAGATTGGTGATGAGATCAAGATGTCACCAGGTAACAATCTAGGTGCACAGGAGAATGACAACAAGGCCGACCAGAGTCTCGAACGTATACTGATCGTTGGTGGCATTGGCATAACTGCGTTCCTCCCATCGATTCGAGAGTGGGAGGCCAAAGGACTTCCTTACCATCTTCACTACGCCGTAAAAAGCCCCGAAGACGCCCCGTTCCTCGGCCAACTTCCGAAAGACATGACAACAATATACGCCAAATCGCAGGGCCAAAGACTCAACATCCAAGACATTATACCACAGCCCAAGGAGGATGACAAGACTTTCCCAGCCCGCATCTTTTCGTGCGGACCAGGAGGTATGATGAAGGAATGCGAGCGTATCGCCACCGACCTCGGCTACCCAGAGCACATGGTTCACTTCGAGGATTTCGGTAGTGGTGGCGATAGCTTGGGTGACTCGTTCGAGGTGGATGTACAAGAGCCTGAAACCAACAGGCACGAGACGATGACGGTTCCTTCTAACAAGACGCTTCTCGATGTGCTCAATGAAGCTGGCTTCGACGTACTTTACTCATGTAAGTCTGGAGCTTGTGGTGCTTGCAAAGTGACGCTCTGCAAAGGAGAAGTCGATTACAAGAGTACAGCACTGTTGGCCAAGGAGAAGGGGACTGCTTTACAGGCTTGTGTCGATCGGGGTCGAGGGAACCTTGCGATAGAGATTGACTAGAGATGAATGAACCTTTGACAGATACTACATGGATCTTCGCAGTTTCGCAAATGTTGTTGCTTTGTTGTAAGAGCCTCGATTGCGTACTTGTCGCCATTCAACGTAGTGACACCTACATTTGGGCAACCCTCTCCGCCAGAGACACTGTATTTGGTTGCCTTTCAGATGATGGCAGTCAACAGTAGGTTTTTGTCACAAACATTGGATGACAGAGAATGGCAGAGTTGATCAGAGTATCTGATAACATGTCATTCAATCCACATGGTCATCACACATACACCATTGTTTGCTTGACACAGGTACAGTGAATTTGATATGCAATTACCAGAATATATTGAACAAGGCACTGATATCAACACTAGCTACCATGAATGAAGCTCCACCCACATCTCATCTTTAATTATCCTGAATAAAACCAGAGTTGTTGGCACAGTCGAAAACCTTGGAAATAGCGCCTGTGTCAAAGGCCTCTTTGGTCAGACAACCGACGGAATATCTAGTGAAACATAGTTAGTTAGAGCACTGGACGGACCGGTAGAGTATGGTTAACGGAAATATACACTTACGCTCCGACAATGATCATGTAAAATCCGAGAATCATAATCAGCACATGCAGATCATACTTGGTCTTCTGACCCATGCTTCCAGCCTTATACCTCTTGAAGTCATACATCCAGAGGATAACAAGGTAGACCAGACTGAATAGAGCGAAGCAGAGTACACCGGCGAGTCCAAGCAGGTAGTTTAAGATAGGTACAGCCTCAGCTACAATAAAAGTAGCAGTACTAAGTATAAAGTTAATACCGAGCTAAGTACGCTAGTAAGTAAATAAGTTAGCCTAAAAGTACTTTAAGTCTTATAGAATATAGATAAAAGTATACTTAGCTATAATATATTAGTAGATACTAATACTAAGAATAAATCTAGGTATAGAGATACTATAGGTAATCTTCTTAATAATAGGTTTAGTACTAGTAAAAGTAGGAGTAGAAAGCTAAATACTACAGTAATAGTAGATAGCCAGACTAAATGAAAGGTATATAACTCCGATAATAAAACCTGTAAGAAGGTAGGCCTTATAGTAATCCTGAGGCCACTTTATCTCGGAAATAATAGGTAAGAATATAGAAGAGCTATAAGTACTAATAAAGATATTAGTAATATTAACTATACCTATAATGAAACTAGGATATACTATAGGTACCTAATTAGGTTTAAAGTCTCTAATCTAAGGTATAGTAGTAGGTCTATTAACTTATATTATAGCTATAATAAAAATGAAAATACTGAGAATAAAGGTAATAAAGCTGAACTATATTAACTAGCCTAGCTTAGAAAATGTGTAAATAGATAATAAGGCGGTAATAGAAATAGCAGAAACAGTACCGAAGACTACAGTATATGTTCCGTGGTCTGATAGCGTATTGAAGCTAATACTTAATATGACGATTCCACCAGCGGAGATGAGGACTTAAGCGATAATGATCTGAATACTGACCAATTCACGACCCCAGCGACCCCAGATGGGACCCATCATATCTGCTAATGCTTTAGTGTTACGACCCCAGCGGTTACGTCACGTGCCCCCCACAATTTTCAACCAACTACGATTGATCACGCTCACTCATACATTTGATCACCGTGATCAACCCACGATCACTCAGTGATCAGGACAGTCATGAAGTGACCACGATCACTCAACCGTGATCACCTATAGTATATAGATCACATTCATTAGCCCTCAGATAGAACTTAGCTTACTAGCTATCAATAAGACTTCCTTACATCAATAAGCTTAATACGCATTACTTAATCATTAGGAGACGTGATAACTGAACGTGCTCAGTATAACGCCCTACGTACCTGTAAACATAAACCTAGTACGGACTAGTTTCCCTGTTTGAAACCACCTTCGTCACACTTGTGCAACCGTTAGAAATATACTCAATCTCTATCTACATCCCTAACTCTCTCAATATCCCAAGAATACAATATAACCCAACCAAATCTATAGTCCCGCTCATATTTATGCCCTCTATAATGCCCTAAGGACTGATTAATTTTCTTACTATATAACTAATAAGGTTATACTTACAATTATAGTCTCTCTATCATACATAAAGAGAAGCTTCTATTTATACTCTATAGCTATTATTAGCAGTAATGTAATGATATGCTCATTATTCATTTGTAGAGCATTCATCCACTTATGCCATACTGCTACCTAAAGTCCAAGCTGGACTTTAGCCTCCTCTATATGCCTTATTGTATTTTTGGTTTCTATTAGCACTACGATTGGATTGTGCTTAATGAGGTTATATATCATCAGATTGATAGAGTGTTTATTATGCAGGACTGCATTAAGCACCTTGCTGATATGTTGCGCTGTGGATGCCGAAGGCTGCACTGTGATGCTGAAGTCGATCATCCTAGACGATATTATGTCATAAAATGAATCCATTTGAAGCTCTAAGATAAAGGGCGGGCTTATTCTGGTGTATGTAAGAAGCTCATAATTTAAAGACTTGAACGGCTTCAGGGTAAGTTCTAGCAGAGGTCTATAGATATCCAAATTCCAAGCCGACTCATGAGCTCCTCCCCTTTCAAGATACCTAGCAGTATCCTTAATCTTGAGAAGCGCGGCAAGTTCCTTCATATAATAGGTGGTTTTATCATCCGAGTGTTCGAAGAACCAGCCTGACATTGCCCTTTGGCCGCTTGCCTGTATCTCTTTCTCAACTGCGTTAGGTATGAATTCGTCACCATATGAGATATCGAAGATCCGGTTAAATGTCTTCTGTATGTTTTCTTCGACTTTCAATTCATGCATAGGAATGAATTTAACAGGTTTTTGCAGGAGTTCTAGCGTGGAGCGCTTGACAGGGCTAGTCGATCGGGAACGATTTGAAGATTGAGATGTGGAAGATGATGGAGGTAAAGACGGTGGATTCGAAAAAGGGCGACTCGGCATCGCCATCCGAAGCGTTCTTGCAGGGCCAGTGGGAGTCTGGTTGTCGTCGAAGGGAGTTTCCTGGCTGGTGTTTTCTTCGGGAGTGGCATCCTGTCTCGGTCTCTTCGGCGATCGCCTTCGACTTTTCCTAGGTGTTTCTTGAGTCATGTCAGAGGGTGGCGGAGTCGGCATGTCGTTCCAATTCAATATGGGACTCAACGACGCGTCGCGTTTCTGGCGGCGGAACGGAGTACTCGTATCAGCGATGAAGGTGTTAAGCCAGCCGTCGATGTATTCTGGCAGCTTTGTATTGTAGTCCGTCATGGAGATAGAATTAAAATTGTGTGGAAAGTCAGGTTGGGTCAGTATACACGATCGATGTCGCTGTTGTTGACGTCCTTGGAATTGGCTGACGTTTGTTTTGAAAAGAGATAAGATAACGAGTGCTGGCACAGAAACATGCGCAAGGGTGGGGTATTGTGTTCCTCGCACTAACTGTAATCTTATCGATAGCGATAAGATTGGAGATATAGGGTAAGCATCGGCATCTGATTAGTACCCCTCATGACAAACAAATTATCACGAGTCTTTTACATTCATGGAATCAAAAATGTAAAAATTTCCGACTACTTAAACGCCCTCTAAGTATTAGTAGTGCGCACTGCTCAGTTTTTTTTAATTGCGGATAGATAACAATGAAACTGTCTGCTTGAGCATGCACGTGACTGACGTAAGAAGCTGAGCGTACAAAAAAGTGAACCAGATATCTATCATTCAACCAACCTTTTCATTCTCGATTTCATGTGCCTAATTTTGTTATATCAAGAATTGATTTGACTGAAATCTTTAGTGGCCAGATACGATACTGCCGAAATACTCGCTCGGCACCCCTTCTATCTCTGTGTGTATTTACTATACCTTTAAAATAGTTAGATGTAAGGTCGAGGGATTTTAGTGCATACGGTATCTGGTGCATGTGCTTAACATGTACGGTAACTGAATGGGAGCGATACTCGTATAACTTCGCCTACGTTTACCCCGCACTTTTCAAGACCACGGATCATCGAGGCACAAGAGTATTAGCAACCGAAATGCCTTCCCAAATGAAATACGGCCTATGGTATAATCGCCCTACAGGTCGCCAGTCAATTCCCTTCGACGATAGCAGCGAAACCATTGAATGTTTTAATCAACGGAAAAATGAAACCCGGGAGGAAATGGTGGCCAATCGTCGCCTAAATGATAGAAGCAAGGAAGTTAGGGAAGAGATTGATACCCGCTTATGGACGACTATGTATCTCCAATATTTAATGGAACGAATCCATACCACTGCCCCGGTCCATATCGATTTCTCCGACATGCCGAACCTACAAAACCTATCACTGAGCGATGAAATCCCGTCCCCTTCTCCTCGGGGAGAATGACCTCGGCTCTCTAGGACATGTCTTGAAACAATAACAATTATAGAGATATCGGAGCATCCGCCGGACAGATATATTGCTTTCAGGGTCTTCGATGATCACAGCCAGGCCCGCTACTTCAGCAAGGGAGATATTCGCTGTGGAAATTGGCAAGACCTCAATGTCAACGAGCATTTAACGCGATTGGGGGCCGAAACCCATATCAGAGGAGCTCGCATCTCGACAAACTACATATCCATAAGCACATCACCGCGGTGTCTCTGGAATTTTGTTGGCAAGCACAAGTCTACCACCCAGAAAATCGCGGTTATGGACTTACGCGTACTTCAACGCCTTGGCATTGCCTATGGCAGCGCCACTGATGACTTTAAGTTCCGTAATATCGGGGATAACAGAACTAAATATGCGACAAAGCACCATATCTTGGTGGCGGGTTGGATTCCCAATCGCAGCATATTAGGTTTTCTTTCTAGAGAAAGCTTCAATGAGTTGCTTAAGGAAGCACGAATTGACTTGTCTGGGGGAACAGGTAGGCCAACCTAGCTTGTCTGCATTTTTTTCTATCAACTTTTAACCCTAGACGGGCGAGATTCCGCTTATTGACTATGATTGGGAAGATTCCTTTTAAGTTAATTTCGAGACACTTTGAATAAGGAAGCGTCTTATAGGATCACCCTGTCCGTGTGCTCTAAATAAAATTGTACTTTTCTCTCTGTGTTCGCTAAACAACCATGTCCTTCTGCCCTTCATAGGCTGCATTACTAGTCATATAACGGACACATTACCCGACACTGCCGGCAATTCTTTAGTACTCTTCTCCGTGACTACCCTTCATCAATTCTTGTTCCTTAAGGCTCATTTGGCAAGCAGTTTGCGGCTTCTGTAAAGTTACTCAACTTACCTAATATGAACTCTAAAGGTTGATCGGGGCTCTCATGTTCAGAACAAGAGCCATTCACTAAACTAGCGCAGTTGAAGTGTCTCTGGGTTTGGAAGATTGAGAGAATTGTAGAACAAGCCGAGACTCTCGAGCTTTTGGAGCTGACTCGGCCGCAATGTGACAATAGCATCAGTGTACGGCGCGAGGCCTGTCATATTGATAAAGTTGGGAAGGCAGCAAGAGGATCGGACACCCTGTATGAAGCCACATGTAACCAAGAATGAAGAGAGAACTTAAATTACTGCTTCCTTCTTCCTAGTCGATGCAACCGAAATTACTACATGCTGTAAAGTTTAAGAGCGCCGTCGTCTACATGGTGGGCACGGGCCTTCGTGGAAGAAACGCGGCGCATTTCGCGTTCTCGGTTTACAGGCCCCAGATGGAAATGCGCCGCATTTCCAGAGGAGAAATTCGTGGTAAGAAAATGGAGATTCTGATTGGTGCAGAAGTGGAAATGCGGCGCATTTGAGTAGGTGTTTTGTCCTATTGCTGTTCGAGCACAGCGCTACATCAGAGATTGACGACAGCCGCTACATGACGCCGCTACAGGTTCTTTGTTCTCCGCTATGTGATGAATATGGCCTCACTTACAGTCTGTAAAGCTAAAAGCGTTAGGGAATAGCCAGCGCTGGATACGCCGGTAAGATGTTAGGATTACCAAGAAGGTATAAAGACCCTGAGGCCCATGCTAGTAATTAATAATCCACCCCAGTTTATCCTGATTGTTTATGCCGTGCCGCGCGGGAGTTACAGCCCTCAGGGGCTATAAATGTCTGACCTATGTGGATATTGTGGGCATACTATTGTTATTGATATGGGCACGAGACTGCTTAGTAAAGCATTAAGCCAATAAGGAGTGATTATAGCCCTTCCACTGTGGGGCAGGATACGAAGCTAAAGTGCGGAATTGGACGTTTATAGCCCCTGCGGACTGTACTAGCCTGTTTGATGCTCCAATCCTGCTTCCCCATTTGGCACCAGCGGGACTTCTGGTGGAGTTGCATTCCCTGTAGCTCTTGGGATCTTACAGGGGTTTCTTCCTCCTTAATGGCCCGTTTTTATCCTGCCATCCAAGAATTAATGCAAGCCACTTCAAGGCTGTTTTTGCGCTCCCGGGATCCCTAGGCCAGACTACTGCGGAGCAATAAGGGCACAGACTGGGGAGAAAATTGAATTATTCAGCATGCTAGTAAAGTTTATTTGAGTGGATAAAGCGCTCCCTGGGGTTGTAGGTTGTAGTGCCGCGCGCGTCAGTACGTTATCTCTTTGCATGAGGCCCAGTGACAGTAGCAATCGGGCTAGTATTGACGTTGAGTGGAAAGCCCTTTCCTGTGTTCTCCGTAACGTCCGAGCAAGTGCGTTACTACTAGGCAGGCTAGATCGGCGATGTCGAGATGGAGTTAGGTATATGTATATAACAAGCCCTCTCATAACTAAAGCTGGCAGCTCCAGGACCATTAACC
>JAAOAN010000367.1:0-50864 GCA_013396205.1 Fusarium mundagurra | reverse complement strand
GCTACGTATTCCCATCCTTTGCCTTGAGGAACGAAAGGACCTTTATGCCCCGCCCCCGACCTCGAAGAAAACCCCTCTGATTGGTCAGTCTTTCTGCGGACTGGGATTAGTATCTGCTCTCCTATTGGTCTTCAATCCACAATTGGCTCTCGTGACTTCGCACGTGCCTCTTGCTTTACATCTATCTATCTAAGGTTATGGACCAACGTCTCTCGGGTGCCATGAGGCACTTCTGCCCTCACCCACCCATCCGATCGCATGACGCCCTCTCTCCTCACATCAAACGCGGATCTCTCGACCTTGAAAACCGTCATCCAGCCACCGCAGAGCCTGCTGAACAGTCTTGTTGCTCAATTCCTCCAGCCTGGCCTCTGCCACGGTCATCTCCTGGGGAACCCGGTTGCCCACCAGATCTCTTTCCCGCACCTTGGACACGAGCATGATGCCGTCCAGCGTCCGGCAACGCGATAGCTGCACGTACAGGCTGTACGGATCGCACTGTGAGGGGACGACGCGTCCGTCGACGTTTATCGTCCGCGTCCCTCGCAGCTCCAGAGCTACGCGCTCGAGCGTCCTGCTCTGCACTTTGTAGTCTGTGCAGGCGAAGGCCGCCGTACAAGGCAAACCTTTCCGACTGACGTCGTTCTGCTGCCACGGCCGCTTTCGCTGGCATTGTATGCTGACGCTCATGGGTGTCAACAGGATTGTGTCGGGCGGCATTCCCACGAAGTGGAAGTTCTTTGTCGCCTCCGAGGCCAATATTATCCCCGCCGGCGGCCCGAAGTGGACCATCGTATCGGCCGAGATCCGATGGCCAGGGTGCGCCTTGTCGAGGATGACGTCAAGCGCCGTGTAACTGGCCCCGTTGACCAGCTTCAGACCCTGATGGGTGTTGTGGTTCACGACGACGGGCATCCCTGGCACGAACATGAAGACGCCTGGTACTGGTACCGTGCTGTCGTCGCCCTGGTTCAGCATCATGGTGGCTTCTTCCTCGCTCGGCAGACTGTCCCTCCACTTATGCTCGGAGATGAAGATTCGCATCATCGACCGCTGCTGGATCTGGAACGACAAGGTCGCCTCCATGTTCAAGTTCCACCGATTCCGGTTCAGCGGCGTCACCACGGTGATGCCCGTTTCCCACGGGATCCTCCTCCCTTCCCGGTAGCACCTCGAGTTGAGCAGGTCCAGGTCCGTGCGGTCCTGCACGCCCAGCCGGATCCGCTTCAGCAGTCTCTGCAGTTCCGGATCCCCGGCGGCGCGCATTTGCTCGTCCAGCATAACGACCATCGTGAACTTCTTCCACAGCGCGTGGGCTTGGTCGTGCTGGTGCCGTTGCTCGGCCTTGAACGAGTTGCCTACGTCCCACGAGATGGCTGCGCTGGGGCGCAGGATCGACCGCTCTTGGACCGGGCGGAACTGGTGGAAGTCTCCGCAGAAGAGGATGATGGGGATTCCTCCAAAATCTCGCTGCGATCCGCAAAGCCGGCGGAGCTGCTCGTTCGCCGCGTGTAGCGTCCGAGCTCCCAGCATGCTCACCTCGTCGACGACGAGCACGTCTTTCTCCTGCCAGTCCATACGGGACTCGCCATGGACAAATCGTTCAGCCTGTTTCGGCAGTCGCACACCGTCGAGATCCTTGGCCGTGTTCGCGCCCCCCGCCGCTTGGTCCTTGGAGAACCCACAGGCGGAGTGGATCGTGATGCCGTTGATGCGCGCTGCGGCAGTCCCCGACGTCGCCGTGATCAGCAGACGGTTCGAAATACCTTTTGATGCGAAGAGCTCGACGAGTGCTTCGATGACTCGTGACTTGCCGGTTCCACCTTCTCCACCAACAAATTCGCAGAGCTGACCGACATCGCCTCTGTCGCTACATTGTATAGAGTCGAGCTGGCGGCATATGATGAGGAAGGCGATTGTCTGCCTCTTGTTCAATGTGAACCGCGCTGCCAGAGCCTTACCTGCCTCAAGGAAGGACGTTGATGCACCAAAGTCGACTTCCATGCCCGGACCTGCCTCGCCTGCCTCGCCTGCCGCCTCTTCCAAGTCCGCTGCCGTCATTTGGACATCCTCCTCGCCGAAACCAGTGAGCACACTTCGCACCGCCGCACTGTGGTCAGTTCTATGGGCCACGGCCATATTTTGTATGCCCTGGATCATTCGCTCCCTCTCTCTGGAGGCACAGGTCTGCTGCGACTTGATGGCCTTGACCTGATCCTGCGGTGGTATAACGGTCCCCGAAAATGCCCCTTCCGGTATGCCTATCCGTCTTTCTCCCCGTTCGGGCATTACGGTGGCCTGGAGCTCAGCAGTCGAGCCCAGTGCTGACTGCTGGAAGCGACAGAGCTGCTCCATTGTTGCCATGAGCTCCGGCGAGCCGGCAGTGATCTGGTTGGCGCCCACTGCACTTCTCACGACGTCAATCAGACGCGTTGCGTTACCGATGCTGCCAGACTGGTAAACCGATGCGGCCTCTTCACCAGCCTCGCCTTCTCCTTCCTCACCTGCACGTGCGGCCGTGAAGTCAGCGTCACCGGCTGAGGCTGCCCATTGCCTGGCGTCGCGTTTCGCGTCTTCGGCCGACCGTCGGAGTAGTTGCACATTATCGACGAGGCATGATATTCTGGGAGGAAGTGCCTCTCGCGCCCGCGCCCATATGCTGTTGATGTCGTCCGTTTCTCGGCACAGAAAAGACTCCCATGGCACAAATAGCGCAAGATGCTGGACGGCTGCTCTTCAGCATGGAGGTTAGGTTAGCCTCTTCAACACGACCTTTTAACACTCTGTCGGCGGCGGCAGACCCACCTTCGATAGCACGACTCTTCGTCATCCTGATCGAAATCCTTGCTCAGGTAGCCATCAAGGCAGACGCTGGCGTGCTCTCTCGGCCGTCTCAGCACCTGCAACCAGCCTCTTCCAGACCCCCACTCGCTCTCGAATGGCACCTCTCCCCAAGCGGCAGGGATCTCATCTTTACTGACTCGTTTGAGTCTGACGAGCGACACATAGTCATAGAGACACAGGCTTCGCAAAACGTCTCCCCGGTGCTGGTATGCCTCAGCATAGCTAATCCTTTCGCCCGCTTCTTCCACAACTATCGACTCGTCCACGGCACTATCCGTAGCCTCTGCCCCGCTCTCTTGTCGGAGGTGTCGCCATCGTCGGAAGACGTGCCAGTAGAGCAGAGATACGTTCAGGAACGCCCAGGCGCTGCTATTACTGAACTCGGTCGGGTACCCCAGAAGGTGGGCGATGACTTCGACCTGCGATAGAGATCGCTCCGTGAATATGCGGTTCGCCACCCTCATCAAGAATTGCCGCGTCCTGTTCCCCTTGACGGCGTCATCGGTAGCACCGTCTCCACCGTTCCCCCCTCCGTTGGCCGCCCCTTCACCCGTTGATGCGGTCCAGAGCTCTGCCGCGGCGGCCACACGCTTCCACACCGGATCCTCCACTTTCGTCGCGTAATTTGTGACATAATAAATGAGGGCCATGGTCTTCCGCTGCGTCGCTATGAAGGAGATGTCGTGGTTGTGGCGAAGCCCCACGGCCATGGCCTTGTTCCACCGATTCACCATGCTGTGCCTCCTTCGGATCTGCAACACGCCGCCTGCCGTGAAGGCAGTCTTTTCGACTAGTCTCCATGGCGCCTGGAACCGACAAAGGCCACGCTTCTTTCCTCCTCCTTTTCCCTTGCTCAAGGAGTACTTGACACAAGTTGGGCTATGCGTATGGATCTGTGTCGCACCGGCACAGAAATTCGCTTCCTCGTCAAATGCGGCCGAAAATTGCTCCCTGTTGTCAAGCAGGGAGGAAATGTCCGATGCCACCGACCGTTCCGCTTGGAGGGCGCAATACCCTTCCTGGTCCAGGTCCTACCTCATAGGGTATGTCAGCTTTTGGCCCCGCCTCGACTGCTGCATCTTCAATGACATGCCTAGGCCCATACTGTACCTCGGAAAAGACACTATCTATGTATTGGATGATACGTTCACGGTACGTTGCTTGGTCTTCGCCATCAATATCGGGAACCATCGAACTGAAGTGCGCGTTTCCATGCAACCAAAGCAACCCGTGGACATGAAGCGCCCCTCGTTCGTTGGTCTCCACAGCGCCATAGTAGTGGATGATGCGCCCGAATACCGACTCCTCTCCCACTTTGACATAATGCTCAAAGAACAACGTCATCTCCCGATGGAAGAAGATGGTCGAGCTCATGGGGTCGGAAATGGCCAGCCGCAGGCGTTTGTGCGACATGTCAAGGCTCTTCAGGAAAGCCTCGGCCACGTCAGGCTCGCTGGTGCGGTATGCTGCAAGTCGCAGCTTTACCGGGTTCGTAATGTCATTTGGGTTGAGCGTGAACCAGATCGCCGGTACGCCATGACGAAGAATCAGCGACTGTAGCTTCCGCCGCATACTCAAGCGGCTTTCTCTGGACATAGGCTGCCGAAAGCCGAACAAGGAAAGGCTTCTCAAAAGCTCCTTCACGCCCTCGTCAGTCGTTTTGCCCGAGTTCTCCAACTCGACCCTGGCCGCTGCTAACCTGTCAGCCGAGAGCGACCGCACAATGCGCTCTATCTTGCGGAAATTTTTCCTCGTCACGCTCAACATGCTGACGCGACGGTTCCTCGACCGTACACTCATGTTGAACACAAGGAATGCAAAGATGTGGTGCGTCGCAAATCGGCCGCCGTGGCGCCGGAGCGTGATGTCGGCCCACGTTCGCAGGCTCATGTTACGGGAGGAGACGAGATCTTGCGCCGCCGCCTCTGCGCCGCGCATATCGTCACCTCTTCCCACGCTTAGGGCGGCTTCTTCCACCAACCGTGGCCCCCCGACGCCAAACGGCAATAGCGTGGGGAACGTCTTCGCGAAGAACGAGGCATCGAATGAGTCGGCGAATTCGTCACCGCGAGAAACGTGAATATATGGCTCACATCCGCCGGCAAGCCCTGGCCGTCTCTCCGCCGATTCCACTCGTGTTGTCGGGCCCGCTCTGGCTCCCCTGGCCGCATCTCCGTTCACAGCATTGCAGGCAAACAAGAGCTTCTCCACATCGGGTACATCTGGCGGTCCGTCCAGAGCAAACATACCCGATGATGTGACTTCGTTGATCTGTTTTCGCAATCGGTCAGACTCGGCCTCGCTCCGGCAGCCACCACCTTCGTCTTCGCTCAGCTCCGGCCTTTGCGTCTCGCCACTGGGTATGTCTTCTCCTCGGTTGAGACGAGCGAGGACCTCCTCGATCTCCAACGAACCCTCGTCGTCCATGCCACGCTCCGTTGGCGGAACAACTTGCGCCGTTCTCGTTTTTTCCCATGCCGTTGGCTCATTCCGTTCCATGCGATCGTACACCAGCGGCGGCACCCCATGCGGCGGCGCGCCCCAGCTCTCCATCTCCGCCGCGTCAATCTCGATCTCGGCGTAATGCGGGTTGTTCTTCCTCAGCCAGACGAGCGCCCTCTCAACGACTCGTCGCCTCACCGACAATAAACCGGACAGGTCGCTTGGTGCTGGCTTCTCCGCACCCTGCCACGAGACATGGATCTCTTCCATGACTTGCACAAGCGGGTGGGGAAGCACTTTGGAGGCCAGCTCCTGCACATTGTTCGGGAACACGGTGATATGGCCCTTGGTGTGCTTCGGATACCGGACACTTTGCTTCTGGCTGCTCGCAATGCTATACCTTGTGACGAACCCGTAACATGAGTTCAGCGCGATAAGCTTCTCCTCGACCGGCGTGAGGCCCTTCAGCTCTTCGGGAAACATATGCTCACACCCAATACGTCTGTGAAGCTGGGCCGCAGGCGACAGAACACCCCGCCTCAAGCAGCGAGCGCACTCCGCACATGCCGAGAAGGTCTCGCCCACGGGAAAGCAGCTCTGACATGAAAATGGCGAACGGCTGTCCTTTTCGACGCAGCTCGACATCCATTGGCCCCATGTCACATCTCTCAACTCTTTTTTCCTGCGCTTACGATAGCACAGCATGCAAGTCCGTATTGGCAAATTGTCCGCATCGTGGAACTCCTTGTAGAAGGCTCGCACGGTCGACACCTTTCTCTCATGTGGTATCGGCGTACACCACGTCTGCTCATTGGACAGGCTCTCCTTCACGGCAAATTCGTCCTCCAAGAAGCGCAGCACGCTCGCCAGGTCTTCCGCCTGCAACTCCCGTCTTCTCTGCCTTCGGGTTCCAGCTCGGATTTGTTTTCTCGGAGGCTCGTCTCGGCTAGTGTCTAGTCTTGCTTCCGGCGGCCGACCCCGTCCCCGACGTCTCGGGGGCAAATCCCGTGCAACTGCTGCTGCCAGCTCGCTTCGACTAATTTCTTCAGATGCTGATTTCTTGGGCTGGATAGTCCGGGCCGTGGGTGCCTCATTCCGACGCGAAAGCGGGGGATCGCTAACCGCCACCGTACCCCGCCGCTCATCATCTCCGTCCCGCCTCTCCTTGGGCAAAAAGTGTCGATGAAAGAGCGGACGCTCAGAATCCGCCGCCTCTGGTGCACCACCTTCTCTGGGCGATAAGGGCCTTTGAAGCTGACTCGGTGGTTCACGTTGCGCGGAACTTCCACCGTTGGCCGTATCAGGAGGCTTCCGCCGTGCTCTGTTTGACCGCAAACCGCCTCGCAGACGCCTTCTGGGCAACGACCTTGCAATTGCTTCCGCATGCTTCCTCCATTCCGTATCTTCAACCTCAGACTCCTTCGGCAGGATTGGTGTACGTAGTTGCAGGTCTATCAGTGGCAGTCCTTCTCGACGTATTGGGGATAACTCAGCATGTTCTGCAGTGCGCTTAGAGGCGCCTGAGGCTTGCAGGTTCCTACAGTCGAGGCAGTTAGCCGTAAGTCTTCCACATGTTAGGGAAGACTTTGTCTTCGAAATGAATTGGTCTGCCGGCTTCTCCTGCTTGCAATTCCTGCAAATCTTCTTTGAAGGGATAGAACCAGCCATGAATATGTTGGATTGGAGGGACGGTTTGATGAGGAAGGGGCTTACATCATTACCCTCTTGTCCGTTCCCAGCTGACGACGAGCAGGCTCCCACGTGAGCAACCGCCTCATGTGGCTTCGCCGCTGGACTATCCATCCTGCTGCTGCCTTCTCAACATCGATGACTCCAGGCGGACGGTAGATCACAAGGCTTTCGTGTCGGACTCGCTTTAGTTGCGCGATTTCGCTTCTGCATGATGATGATTATGCTCCTGAATACGGCATGGGTTCCTGCAGTATCCGAGCGGTCCGCTAATAGTCCCCTTAACCACCCACAACCCTTCCTGTATGCCTACAACCCAGACTCTTGCTCAACTGCCGACGTTGCCCTTTGTGGCGCCGCAACTCCCATCCTTCCAAGTCGGTGACACACTCAAACTGAAACCGTTGCTACCCCGATATCAGCTGATTCCATGTCGGCACTTCGCCTTCATTCACCTGCTTCCCAGAATGAGACACTGCTCCATCCCCTGCCGTCACATCTCACTTCTGACATTTGACATACATCACTTTCGATGACGTCTCTGCCGCCAGATCGACCTTGCTCATGATCCAAACCCCGCATTCTTCATCTATTTGAAACCTGAAGCTTTCCCGGACCGTCGTCTGGGCTCTGATCTGCCGAACCCCGCACCCCAGATACTGCGGCCCGCGAGAACTACCACTGCGTCTACCTGTATCCATATAGAGACCAAGCCATCATCACCTCTCTCACTTCCTATTCTGCTGTTCCCTCCCGTGGTATCTACCGTCCTATTGCCTCTAACCTTCGTCTCGGGTATTCTTGGCTCGTTTCTGACAGCCACTGCTCCAGTGTATTATGTCTCCTCCCGCTTACTTCCCTAATAGCCCCTCGAACACGCGCAAACCTCTCGAGAGCCAGACAAACGCGGGCAGTGATATATCCATGGTGCTTTTCATCAGGAAGTTGAATAGGGATCCACTCGAAAAATCCCCTTGTAGCAACAAATGGTCACTTCGTACAGCAACAAATTGAGATATCTGTTGTCTATCCACTAGTGGCGGCCATCAATATCCCCCAAAGTACGCAAATGCTCCTCGCCCACATTACTCATCCTTGGGCATGCAGACCTTTTTGTGAATCTTCCACTTTGCCCTTTGATGCTCCCTCCTACCATAGCCCCCGGCCCGGAATCGCCCGCAACTCGATGCCTTCTGTCCTTTCCCACACATACAACAATACAGCTTGTCCTATTCATCAGCCACAATGTGAACCCAACTTGTCTGTTCCCTCACTCCATCCACAATACCTGATGTTGTCCCCGTCTCCTTCCAGACTCTCCTTGTCTGCTGACATTCTCTCGGCACACACGTCTTCTTATGAACCTTCCAGTCCGCCTTTTGGTGGTCTTTGCCGCAATATGCCACTGCACGACATCTATCGCACCGCTTCACTCCCACAGTCGTGCCGCATACCTTGCACAGCTTGACCTCCATACAATCAGTGTGTCCCAAAACCTCACCAAGCATCTCGTCCTCTTGCCGCATTTCCTGCATCATTAATTGCATTTCCTGTCTCATCTGGATCTCACACTGCCCGCTTCCACACAAGGAAGTGACCCAAACTACAATGCGAGGTTTATCCCCGTGCAACATAGATATTGGACTCTGTAGGATGTCTGTCGCAAACCGCCCGCAGCATTCACAGAAAGCCCCCGAGGCACTGCGACATGCTGATTCATGCTCCTTCATAAGAGGCATCATGGCCTGCGCGAACCGTTCGTTGTATTCGGCATCTCGTCCGGCACGATTCGCCTCGATGACAAGACTTCGGGCGATGCTGTGGCTGTGTGTGAATTGCCTGGCGCCAAATTGGCAAATGAACTCGACTTGAACTGTGGAGGTTGCCATAATTTAGTTTCCGGAGCTTTAGATGCTCTGTGTAACAACGTGTCGAACTGAGCGTGCTTGAACGGTCAAAAGTGAAATGATGAGCAGCAAGCAGCAGTGTGTTCATTGATTGATATCGAATGTGTCTTCTTTTGAAGGAATATTCCTGGTTGTTTTATGATAAAAAATTTGGAATATTTCATCATGCTTGTCTCACCATCCCCTCATTTTCTCCGCCCTTTCATACCATCTTTGCTTTTTATAGTATTATGTTGCAGGGCATAGCGTTTCAAACTGCGCCACCAAAGACGGCCCCACGCAACCTTATGAATAACACTTATGAAAATCTCCTTAGCAGACTCGGCCATCAATGCTGTAAAAGCACCATGAAAACCACCCTCTCCATCTTCGTTCCTCAAGGCTCTTTTGCGCAAACCGCGGCCGGTTTGCCTCTCCTGTATGATCTCGACCTGGGTTGTGCCTGATTGACTGTGTTGCTTTGGTTTATTATGATTGGCTGAGGAGATGTAATCCCTGCAACCGATGATCTGGAGAACATCGGCTAGGCAAGGGATAAACGGAATACAGGAATAGGGCTTCTCTCTCATCTGACGAACCGTCCTCTCGCTGCTGCTCATCCATCTTGATCTGCTTCAACCGGGCCACTTCGGCCTGTCTCTCCACGTACGATTGATACACAACCATGGCACGGGCAATCTTGATAACGGCGGAGTATATGGGCGTGTAATCCAACACATCCATCCAACCACCATCCTTCCGGATACCCATCACCGCTAATCCGCTGATGATGGCGCTGCGATACTCCCCTGCTGCTAAACGGTGGTCTAATAATGCCATCACGACCTGCAATGTCAATCTGTCTACCCGATCCTCTTCTAGTGGTTGCGCATCCGGATCATCGACATATGCGTCGACAATTTCACTCAATTCATTGAGTGGCTCGCTCTGCCGCTTCGATAATCGATACCCGGGCCTATCTTCGTCCGCCATATCCTCGGCACGGTATATGTAACAAATCAATCTGGTCCATACGGCCGTGTAACGCGCCCACGTGTCGTCCTCCATTCGGTTATCAAATGGCCGCCTTGGCTTCTTATCCACTTCTTTCCGCTGCGCCTCGAATAATGCCTGGCTGCCAACCTGCGCCGGCGTGGCTATGGCACGCGCTTGGCTCATCACCCGTATTAAACTGTCCTGTATTAACTGCAATGCGTGCTCATGCTCACTTACCGGATCGGTTAACCGCAGCATGGCTTCCGGGTCGAACCCTTCCAAATGTGTCGCCCACCCAACGTGCTCTAACCACGCATTGGCATCCATCCTTGCATCGGCCGCTTTGATCTTTTCCTTATCCTCCATTTCAAATCGCCGCTGCTGCTGCTCCATCGCCCGGTTCATCCGGTCGATAATGGCTGCCTCCTCGGGCGCAGCTTGGCTAGCTTGCCCACCGAACCCGACCTCGAACCAACTGCTACCCAGCCCGCTGCTGAACAATCGTTGACACTGGACCCCGACACGCCACGGTACCTGCTGTGCCTCTATGGCTCGTTTCTGGGCACTCCCCCCCCTCCCGCGGGGATTGATCCATTCATGGTCTTCCTGGTAATGTCGTCGCATGCCTCGTGTTGTACCAAACGCGCGTAAACAACCTTCCTCACCGCATCCAATGTTCGGGGTTGGCGGATGGATGAATGGTATGGGGTCGGTCGTCGGTGGTGGCAGCGGCCATGTTGCTAAATCGCTCCGCTTCTGGATGATATCGGAGTTACATTGGATTGTGACTATGATCTTGCTTCTTTCCGCTGCCTGTATTGACTTGTGATGTCGCTTCAAATGCTGCTGCACTTCTTTACCGACATATGCATAACGGCATGTTTTGCAAATAACGAATGGATAATTGGGTAATTTTACAAATGGCTCCATATCGGATATAACTTTCCTGTTGGTTTATGAAGATGGAATGCTAGCTGATTGACAAACGGATATTTTGTGTTTATGGCTATTATTGACCTATGTAGTATATTTGCTTTTGTGGTTGCTATGGTTTGAACCTTAATTTTATCACCTTACTGCTATGGGCTGATAACCGTTATGAATTGATAAAATATGGCCTAACATGGTGTGTTAACTGCTGCGGGTTATGAACAATCTACTGTCCTTAATTTTTATGGTTTTCCTGCTCTTATGGATTGCTCTGGCTTGATTGCTTTTCCCTGCTTACTGTTCTACCTGGATATGCCGGTATGCACGGGCCAACTTTGGCCAAAACAACGTACCAATCGCTATCCACTTTTAACGACAATGAATGCAATAAACCGGATTTTAAACCGATCGCAACATCGCAATACTTGGTTTCTGTGGCTTAAAATTAAAATTCTATATGTCCTCGTAATTGTAAATTGATGCATTACCTTAAAAGTCATTTTTTCCAACTTTTGATGATGGCGACCTGAATCCGTTGGGGGCAATGGATTCAGGTCCCTGTCTTCATTAGCGCACTTTTTATTTGTATGTGTTTTCCATTGGATTCAGAGCTGTATCCGCCTCGCAGCTAGGATAGGAAACTGAACACTTGGAGGAAATGGGCTTCAAGTTGACTTGCTACTACTAACATCTAGGAGGGCCAAGGAGAAGAGCGATGACTAGACTGGAAAGAACAAGGCGATATTTTCATGGGCTTGGCGAGAGCAAGGCAATAATGAGAGAAATGTATGTATTCTTAGCTTCAGAGCCCTTTGGGCGCTGGCCTACCGGGCGTAATAGACTTGTGTGTGTGTGTGTAAATATCTTGGGTACTGTCTACGATTCAGCCGCATTATCTAAAGGAGGCGCAAGTCCAAGCCATCTATCCAACCAAGCAAGATAGTCCGTCTCCATCCAAATCGCCAACTCTCTCAAGACTGCAATGATGCGATACAATCCTGGCAAATCTCTTGTATCACCCATTCTTATATCCTCAACAATGTCCTACAATCATTAGTATTCTCTCGCCTTACATAATAAGCACGGGACTCACAATCGCATCCCCTCGATCAACGGCAAACATTAGTTTCCACTCATGTTCCATAACCATGACAAGCGGCACTGTAATAATCTCCTCCTCACTCTTCCCAAGCAAACTCATCCCTCGATGCCATGCTGCTATCCAAAGTCCCAACTGCCCTCTTGCTTCTTCAAGTGATTCGCTTGCGAGTTTTATCTCAATAGATACTGCGATCGGGTTGTTCTTAACCGGTCCGTAGATCGTCTGGTTAATGGAGCGTTTGTTATGCGGGAGATTGTCAACTATTTTGCTGATGTGTTGTGCTGTCGCTTCTGAGGGCGATACTGTAACTCCCCAGTCAATCATCTTAGACTTTGTCATGTTGTAGTATGAATCGGTTCGCACTTCAGGGACGAAGGGTTTGCTGATGTTTGCGTGTGTGATGATCTCGCGTTTTAGTGATGGAAACGGTTTGAGGGCGAGTTTGAGTAATGGCCCGTGGACGTCAACGTTCCAAGCTGACTCTGAAGCGCTTTGTGTCTGACGCGAAATCGCAGCATCTTGGATCTCTCTCAAGGCAACAAGTTCGTTATTGTATTCTGGCGTTTTACTAGCTGGATGTTCAAAGAACCACTGTGGCAAGATATCTTCATCGCTGTCCTTCAGCTCTTCTCGCACGGCATTAGGAATGAAGTTGTTGCCATGCGCGGTGCTGAAGATCGTATCATATGTCTTGTGTATATGTTTTGGCAAATGAGATTTCTTCATCGGAATAAAACGAACGGGCTTTTGAAGTAGTTCGAGCGTAGAGCGCTTCACAGGGCTTGACGATCGGGAATAATTCGAGGCGCCTGATGCGGAAGATGAGGGCGGTAGGGTTGGGGGGTTGGAGAATGGTCGAGAGGGAATGCTCATCTGCAATGTCCGTGACGGCCCAGTTGGAGTCTGGTCATCGAACGGGTTGCCCTGGGCATTGTACGCATCTGCATCGATGGGGCTGACATCTTGTCTCGGTCTTTTCGGCGAGCCCCTTCTGCTGCGTGTTGGCGTTGATTTAGCTGGATCCGAAGACGGCGGCGTTGGCATGTCGTTCCAATTGAGTATGGGCGCTTCGCCTTTCCGATCACTGATTTTATCGTCAATAAAGGTACTGAGCCAGCCGTCAATGTAACCTGACAGCTGAGAGGCGTAGGAGCTCATGGGGAGAATTTGTCTCGATGAGTAGTTGGGCGGAGCTGAAGATGACGAGCTTGCGAGAATGTTTATGATGGTTGTTTCGATAAGATAAGATAAGGGCGTTGACGGGGGAATATGTGGGGTCAGTCGAATTGCAATTACAAGCGTCTTAATTACCCTGTAGGAAGTGTGACGACCTAACGATTACGCCACATGTATTCCATAGAACCGGGACCCAATAGGCCCATGGGTACTCGTCGCATAGCCACATTGCTTACAGATGATACCAGGCTCATGCGAGTTGAGGCGCGGGCTAATGTAATTAAGCTCGGCAAGTTTTTCTAACGAGAGTTGGCTGTAAAGCCTTTTGTAAGTAGAATACTCGTGGTCTAGCATCGTTCCCAACCAGTTGATGTAGAATTACTAGCTGGAAAGTAGAATGTGGATGAGCCAGAGGTCAATTCGCTTCTACAGGGATGACGTGGGGCATTAGGATAGAAAACGCGATGCGTTGTCAGTTGCAGCTAAATGTCGCTAGATAATGACGCGCCCCGTTTTGAGCCACCAATTGGGGTAGAAATCTAAAGGTTCTGATTGATCTAAAAGCCGAAACGCGGCACGTTTTCAGCAAGAATACTTGAGGAGGAGGAGGAGGCCATTCATGCGGTATTGCTACAGCCTAGCCTATACGGTATCCATCAAGCCACGGTGCGTATCAACACTCGACATACGGCGCCATCCAGAGGGCTCGGAGACCAGGTAGCTCTCTTGGTATATCATTAAGGGCGACTCGTACCTTTTCCTCCCTCGTAGACCTTGTATATAATACCCTACTATCCCTCATCCATTAGCCTAAGAACAAAAAGTCCTTTCGTGTCGACAGCAACTCGGGCACGATCAACGAGTTCAGGGACGTGCAACGACGTGTCTATGCAACAAGCTCATGTATTCTCGATGGGTGGTTGTGTGAGCCGTGGCAGCGGCTTGCAATGGACAGGTCGCGCGGGCGATGCGACGTTGAACAAGACCTAGTAGGGACAAGGGCTGTCTGATACCACGTGGATTGACAAGGTGTATGGTACTCGCCGTCGTCTGGCTCGTTGCTCGGTATCTCGGTCGCAACCTTTGTCTGTCCGTCAGCTAAGTCCTATGGTCCTCCGCGTCAACGACATACTGTAACCAATCTCAACCACCCATTACCCTCGCTGCCAGTTCCTCGAAGATGTCCACTTTGATCTTATTGCCGAGCTCTTCATCATCCTTCCCACGTTCGACGTAGTCTATCCTGTTTTCCAGGGTGGAGTCAAAACGAGTGAATGTGAGGAGACGGGACTCGGCGCGAGGTTAGTCCGATCATGGCTAAACTCGGCTAGGTCGTGGCCCGTGCCTGTCTAGCTCTAGGGTAGTCGAGTTAGGCATTGCATTCTCTCTTCAACGCAATCATCACTGCTCCATATATAAAGTCCTTGCCATTGACCAAGTAGGTATCTTCTACTCTATTGAGAGGCCGGTAGCTTCGCCGTAGCGGCAATAATTTCGAGTGATCTATTCCGGAATGGCTCAGCCCCTCCCAGAACTCGAGCCTTGGGGGAGCCGGATTCGCATGTCCTATTTGGTACAGTAGGGCAGGCCAGGCCGTCTATCCTCTTCTTCATCCCGCAACAGCCAAGTATTCACTACTCTGAGGTTCTTTGAGAATGCTTAAAGCTTTCTCCAAATCGCTGATCTTCTTTTTGATCCGGCTGCGATTTCTCTTCGTGGCCTTAGACTCACCAGCGATACGGTCAAGATCTCCGTTGTCCAAGCCCAAGACCCAATCCTGCGTAAACACCTTAAGAGAGCTTCCCGGTCCGTGCAGCAGATGATAGTTCACAGCAAGCTGGAAAATGTTGTCGATGTACGATCCCGCGTCAGACTATAGTAAGCCCGGAGAATATCATGTACCTCTTGTTGCAAGTACTCAGCATTGCTCTGCGCCTTGGTTACACCAGGGACATCTCGCAGATTGACCATATACTGGACCTCGCCGTACTGCTTAGTGTCCTTCCTTGCTGTTGCGTAAAGGAAGCCCATTAAGCGGCGGCCTTTCGTCTCTGCAAGGCTCTCGTTGAAGCGCTTATTGAGGGTGTATGGCTGCTCCTGTTGATCAACGTGGATCAAGAGCTCCACTTGTTCCAGGGCTCTCCTATAGCCTGGCAAGAGACTGATGAGAATCTCTCTCCACAACTTTTGATAGATCTCTTGATCTCGACAGATCTTGCCCAGTATAGCCTTGATGAAGCGATGGACCGTGAGGATCACTCTGTTCATATAAGTCTCTGTAAAAGCCTTCCACTTGCGAGATTGTTCCGCAAAGGCGGCGGATATAAGATGGGCGTTGAATGTTCCGAGATCGAGACCCCTGGACCGGAGGTAGATGTCTTTAATCCATGCTGCCATGTTTTCGTCTGGGCTAGTGATGTCACCAGGAAAGGTAATGATGTCACCAAGCTCTGTTAATTCCTGTTCCGTACCCTTATCAACATTCGCACTGTTGATGAGTTTCTGTATAGGTCGAATATGCGAATCGAAGGCCGACTCTTCTGTTTCTCCAGCTCCATTTAACTTATCCTCAAAATCGCATTCCTCGCTTGCAAATTGTGGAATGTATTGGGGGGTCTCAAAGTTTCTTGAATGAGCTCGCTTGTGAAACTCGAAACAGAAGACCTCTGTGATATTCACAACTTGCGTAATCAGACGCAATTTCTCCTTTTCAAAGATCTTACTTGCGTTATAGTCCGCTGATAAGGCTGATCTGACATGTTCTTGGAACTGCCCGGCAATTCGACTGAGAAATGTGCGCTGTTCTCGATGATTCTGACGGGGTGGTCCCAGCTCGTCCAGCTCGTCGTTACAGGTCTTTAGTTGTCGGTCGATGTCCGCCATCATCTTAGGGAACTCCCTCGTAGAAATATCCCACAAGAGGCATCGCAGCTGTTCCTTTAGCGCCGAGATGCCTACTCTGTCAGGCGGGAGCTGATTCCAAGGGTAATTCACGAAAGTCTGTTCAAGTTGATGATGCTCGACTTTTGCATCATCAGCACCGCGGTTGCGAACGATGTAGTAGCCCAGGGTGAGTGGCCTTCGCTTCCCTTGGACAAGATCGCACACTGCGTCTTGAGCACCCTTTTCAGTGACCAAATCGGGCTTGGTGAGAATACCTAGAGTACGCTCTCCCTTCTTGTCAAACTCTTCGGCGAGTTGTAGGATCTCTTGGGTGGCAATGTCAACATTGCTCGGCAAAACAGCCAGGATGATCGTGCGCTCGTCTTTAATGTACTTCCGGACGAGGTTATTCACCATTTCCATGTCATCTTTAGTAGTCCCGTCCCCAGCAACGCGGAACATTCCAGGAACGTCAATAATAGTTAGAAGATCCTCCTGGGGACCATAAATTTCCACTTTCAGAACGTCTTCACTGAATATGGCCCCTTGACCTTTTGATAGGTCTGGTCGTAAGCCCATTTGCTCATGCGCCTTGAAGTCAAATGTATTAGCCAGGAGGCAGAGCAAAACCGCTGATCAGTATTCAAGATAGATATTACCTTCTTCATGATATCAGTAAAATGCAGCCGGAATTCTGAGCTGCTAGACTCAGTACGGCGAAAAGCTTCGAGATGCTTCCGATGGTCTTCAGAAGCATTAGGCCCTGGAATAATGCTAATGTTGACTGACTCAACATCTTGGCGACGGGAAGAAATCTGAGTAGCATGGCGGGTGCAGAGCGTCTGGCCTCGGAGGAAGGGAAGCCCAGTTACGCTTTCTAGAAGAGATGATTTTCCAGAGCTTTGATCTCCAACGACGACAAGCTGCGGCGGTCAGTATTAAACCCAGAAGCTGTGAGCACGCGTCAAGGAAAGATTTGGATGCCCTACCTGAGGTAAGGCTACGTGCTGAGCGATATTGAGATCGCGGAGTCTATCTATCTTGTCAAGCAGCTGGGGGTCAGACAATTGCGGGAGTTCCTGCAGAATAGTCATGCTCAAGGCCAAAGGTTGGGATGATTTCAGACTTAAAAGGACTATCTGATGACGTTCAGAGGTTTTGGAAGATGTATTCAAGTGCAGTGAGCTGAAAGTGAGTGAAGGCGTTAGAAAAACAAATGTTCAGAATTGGGAAATGACTGTTGCCTTTATAGATGAGCGAGAGCTACGGGCACCACCCAAGGACTCGACAGCGGGAGCATCAATGTATCTTGACCTTCAGTTTGGCCTCCTGTATCCGACAAATAAGATGGATTGGCTCAATTCGCTTTGAGCTAGCATTGATGCGGCACCATTCAGTTGCAGCAATTACTGTTGCCTGGAGTTTTCGGAAGCTTGAAGCCTATAGGCTAATTTTGAGGCTATCAAGAAGAGTCTGATACTACATTCCTCCGAGCGTGGCCAACGCACAAGCATGCCTCACACAGCCGACCTTTTTTATTGGCCAGAATTGAGGTCAGTTAGGCAGTGAGGCGCTAAGCACATTGGCCAAATAAATTCCTCTCCCATTGACGTGCTTTATTGGTGCTTTTTGAGGCTAAGCCCCCACTATGTGGGGACGGATTGTATACAATTCAGGCGTGGTGCATACCAAGGATCGAGGCTCGCAATTAGTCCTGGATTGATGACCATGCAAAAGAACCGTCTGCGTAGATTTCATACCTATGTTGAGGCCTTAAAAGACAGGGTCAGCGTTACTGGCTCTTAGGGTTCTACTCAGGATCAAGCGGGCAGTTCAGACATTACAGGCGACCCGATAATATTACCGACACAGTCCTGGGTTATCAGACAGTAACTCAGGACTACAATCACTTCAACTTCTTTTACTTTTTATTTCAAGACAAGGAGGCGGGTCTCCTGCACCTATTAAGCAGGAGGCCCTCCCCCGCCTAAGATCTATCAAGCAACGCGCCTTGGTACCCAAGAAATTTCAACCAGGCCAACTCCTCTCCCTACGAAAACAGTCTTGATCCCTCAGAACACTCGTCCGAGAACCCCAGGGCCTTCGACGACAACGAGTATGCGATAGATGATGCGCGAACGTCTCAGTACCTTCGCCAGAGTCTCTCTTCGCACTCAACTGATGTTGACGCTGCATCTGGGTATTTCTATGCGGACGACAACTCTGAAGCTGTCTCTACAGGGCCAAGAACTGGTCTATACTCGCAGCAAGACACTTTCTCAGGTAATACGCCATCAAGCGTAAACAATTATACGAACGATACACCATTCTCCCCCATCCCAGATGATCGCCATCCATGGGGTCCTTTTCAGGAAGATACCATCACCCCTGGTATGAATTATTATTCATTACCACAATACCAAAGCCCTCAGGCTGCTCGTCTGCTTCAATGTGTTGAATGCGGAAAGACCTTCGGGCATTCAACAAGCCTCAGCCGCCACAAGGATACCCACAATAAAGACAAGAAATATTGGGAATGCACTGTCAAGGGCTGTAAAAAGGCTGGTAAGCATTACAGGAAGGATAACTTCAGGCGACACTGCATCAAAAAGCATCCTGGAGTGAAATTGAGAGATTTTGGTCTACAACAATGACTGCATAGTTGATTGTTATTTTTCTCTTATTCCACCATTTGACTTCAGCGAAGGATCTCTTAGGGTTGAGATTCTATCTCAAGTGTTGTTTAATGGGGCATAACGCAAAGGAAAACAGTTGTAGCTATCCATAATTTATTGCTACGTCTTTCTCTCAAGGCCGTCCCAATACAGTCCTGCGTAATTTCTGACCAACTCATTAGGCCTTATCTATGACTTCAGTGCGCTTCCGAAATCACAGCAGCTAAGTGAGCTAGATAGCTCGGCAAGTTGCAGGCTTATGTTATGACTTCATGCTTCAACCTCAGTGATGACAACAGGTTATCGAGCTTATCGCCTCTCTAAGTCCTATATGTCTTATTACCCCGCTCTGCTCGGTGGTGTATTATGGCAGAATCGACAGCTTCCGAGCCCTACACAGCATAAATTAGTGACGACTGCAGCGGTCTGGATCAGCGTCTAGTATTTTCGGCCTATGTTTTCCCCATGGAAACGCACTGTAGTGTGTTTCCTTAAGGTACGGACCATCAAATCGTATATCAGGGACTGATACGTGGGGGTAATTGGCGTCGGGCCAGCAGAGCAAAATGTATTTACGACTCTGGTAAATCCTGGACAACTTTTCGAATATTCCATCTCATTTCATTGGCGCTACCGCTGAAGTCTGGTAATTGCATAACAGACGCATATCTACATTCGTCGACTCCACTTTCAAGAATCATTCAACGCAGTTCCACCTTCGTGCTCTGAATCTGCTTCACTATCCGAGTCAGCACACACTAGAGTATCTATGGAACGAGTCAATCCGGTAATCGAATTAGGACGGTTGAAAGCTGAAATATTCTTCCTTCTTATAGCCCTGAAAAACGCATCTCGAACATCACGAATAAGGAGATTAAGTGTATCTCTCAATCCTCGATATAATACATCGTAAGATCCCTCAGGTAGGTTAATTGGCCCCCAGTTGAGGTGAATCTGTTCGTGAGCATCAGGTTCAACTGGCCTGGAGGGGTGATGTCGATAGTATAGCTTACAGCAAAAGCAAGAAAACTTGCTAGTGCCAATAAAGCGGTCGTCATCTGTGAAGCGTAATCCGTTTCTGTGAAAATGCTCCAGGACTTGAACTTCGCAGTGGACTATCGGAGGATTCGACTGTAGCTTGAGAAATTGCTCTTTGATTCGATCTTCCAGTCCAACATAATTCTTGAAGCGGGAAAGGTCTTTCTGGAGGTAGGAAAACTCTTCATCCTCTTTCGGGATCATCCGTCCCAGTATGCTGTCCAGGTTGGTATGGGAATCAATTTCTGGTGGCTGGACACATAATGGGGCGTGGACCTCGGACACTTGAATTACGTCAAGGACTTCTCTCACACGCAAAGCGTCCTCAACAAGATACTTCGAAACGCGGATGTGATCCGCGAGCCTTCCAACAAAATGTCTTGCTAGATAAGAGACCTTTGCTAGTGATTCGCCGCCTTCGTCGACAAGAACCTCTTGACTCAGTCGTAGAAGTATGTCCATTTGTCGATCATTCCGAGAGATGTAGGCCAACATGCATATATCGTAGGCTCCTAAGGTTTCTCTGGATTGGAATCTTTTCAGCCATCTTTCTAGATATTTTGCTTCTAATAGGCTATTAGCCATGTCCGTAGATTTGAAATCGTAATTCAAGACGTACCAGTATCAGTCACGTTACCACGGCGAGTCACGGACCCATTCAAGTGACCAATGCATACTGTTGCCATCCTTGATAGCAGGCTCGCTTCTTTCCTAATCCTAGGGTTTGCAAAGGCGGCGAAGGACCTAGCCAGATTATTTATTTGGTGAGCCAGCCAATCTGTACTAGGACCTGGCTCTCGGGTCACATCTTGGAGGCGTCGTAATGTTTGTCTCAAGAATGTCGGGAATTCGTCGGGTGAGAAGAGTGGCTACAGTCACAATTTCCCCGGGTAGTACAGGCATGATTTGGTCAGACGTATTCATCTAGGCACTATTACTCAGGACTCTTTCAGTGCAAGGGGCGACCTTGGTCAGGTCTGGAGGTACCGTGCGCAGCATAACACGGGTGGGAAATGACATGGTGTTGAAGCACCAATGCAGTTATTTGTTTAAATACGTAGAATAATTGTACGCTTTGCCATTATGTCACTACATATTCGATTTATTATCCTCATTTAAATTGGTCATCACATGTCACCAACTGCAGGTGCCCCTACCAGATGCTCTCAGCAGGTGGTCTTGTTGGGCTCAACCCTTCCAGAGAGACGAGGATACGCCATCAAATCGGTTCTCGGAGATCAACGAGCTCCTGGCTGCGGGCCGGGCTGAAATCAAGCACAAATGTATTTCAGATCCCTATACTGTAGCCTCGATGTTTCTCCACATAGATGCAATGTTAGTGGCCTGAGCCCGAGACCTATGGGGCAGCTGGGCCTTCAACTCGTACCAACATCTCGGATCAGCCAATGCCCCAGTACAATATGTACCTGGACTTGCGGATTGCGACATGATGAAACAGCTGCAGGACTGTACGACTTTTTGTGCATGAGGCAATCATGTCTGCAAATCTGAGATACGACCCGCCTGGCGGGAGGAAAAGAGCAAGCAGATCGGCTAATGTTCTCGTTAACATGGTAAATGGAATATGTCATAGCGTACCGTAACATTTGGGATTCAAGCGCATCGGAGTATATAACAAGAAAGCGGCACACGTAGAGTTACCCCCATCGCCCTGAGGCTACTTGCTCCTATGGCCGCTGTTCTTTTCGGGTATGCTAAGAACAACATACGAAAATCGGAGAGCTTTGATTGCATCTACATTACGGCAGATAGGTCTAGACATGGGCATACAACTAGCGATCTCGATGGTGGAGGCATTGGAGCAGAAGCCTTTATACTTCTTTGATAAAGATACGTGGTCAATTGGCGAGCTTAATCCGTACTAGATATGGACTGGCAACATTATGACATAATGAAGGTCACCATTGGTAATGGTTTACCATATTAACAGAGTTTCAGGGCTCTTCTCTGCTACTGCGTTCTCTTAACTTATTCTGCAAGAAGCTATTGGCGTGAATCTCTTTCTTAACGGGTGATGATTTGAATACATAGGAGAGTCAATCAATGAATGGCTGTATTGAAAGAGGGAGGCCATAAGAAAATAACACTTGTCCTTGGGAAATCATAGAAAAAACACAATCCAACAATCCAGCATCTGACGAGAAGTTGAGGAAGTTCGCTAGGAGAATGATTCCTTGAGGTTGGCCATTTAACTTCGAGTGACACGTGGTGGTCTAGATCATTGGTACCATGCTGCTGGAAACCGCGTTTCAGAGGCCTAGAAGCGGTAAATGCAAACTTCCACTCTGTTTTTCGGCCTCTTTTGTTATTGATGTTGGACTGATTCCTCTTGACGGTGGTCTCTTCAGAACCATCAGTGTCCCAGATAAATATAGCGGAGCATGGGTTTAGCTTTTCCTCAAAGTTCCAAATTCGTCCTAATCGAAGCAATTTGCCTTTTTTGATCGCCGTGACTAGCTCTTTTGCCATAAGGCACATATATGACCTAGAAAAAGTCTCATTTTTGAGATTATCTTCCTGTCTGGTAGGATCATAGCTCAGGAATCTTTCAATATGCATGGCAAGAGTTGTCTCATGCAAGCGTCTCAGTTCAGCTGCAAGGTGAGCAAGGCACCGCTGTTCATCCTTGGTATCAGAATAGGTTTTGTTTTTAGCCTCGGATAATGGAAGAAGAAACCTGGTAGGATCTATGATCCTTCCAAGTTTCCAAAGATGCCCTTCCGTCTTGATACCCTTAGGCGTGAACTCAATGTCGATAAATCGACATCCCTTATTGAAAGTGAAATCGCGTTCGCCCTCGGGAGCATAAAACTCTTGAAATGCTTGATCATCCAAGAATTGGGATATGGTCTTGTCAAGCATGAAGGAGGAATCCTTTTGTGATTCGTTTAGAAGAATCTCTCCATTAAGAAGATACATCCCTAGTATCGATATACTGAGGCTCTTTGGCTTTTGCATCTGCTTATGGTCTATTCGAATGCTGTACTGGCAGCAATTAGCGATGATTGCCAACTTATCCCAAGCATCGCCCAGTCCTCGCCTTTGGATGTCGGCAATGACTTTTGGGATCATAGGCATTGAACTTTCCAATAAGATTTTATAGTTCCCTGCGGTTCCAAGGATATACTTTGTATGATGTAATACATCTTCCCGTTGTGGTGTTTTATCCTGGACCGCACGGCAAAATTCGGTAATCTCTTTGCTAAAGCGTATGGATTCGATACAAAGTTCATTTGGAACATCGGAGAAAATTTCGTACTCCCGTTTCTTTGCTTCTAGGAACTCGGGGTGTCGAATGAGTAGTGTCATATTTCGCCGTCCGCGATAGTCTTCCTGGAACGTCCAGGCCCTGGTCCACCATCGATCTTTCGTTATCCTACTTAGTAAACTCAATGCTTGCAAGGTTTCGTCGTCGTCTGTTTGTTCAAGTTCCTTCACGAACTGCCCGCTAAGGATCTTAAATAGTACATCAAGTTCATGCTCCCACTCGATTGGCTTCCCAAGCAAAGCCACAGGGTGCTTGCTCAGACTGTAGACCAAGTCCATGGTCTCAATTGCGCGCTTCTTATCTTCGCATCTTTCATGGGCACATATAATGTTTGTTTTGCAGGTCTTCTGCTTGACGCAATGCCTGTCGATCCAAAGCATGCTAAGACCCTTTGCCCGCATGAAAGAAAATACACGGTCAAAAACGCTGTCCCGAACCGGCGATGGGAAGAATTGGGGCTTATATCCTCTAGTTTGAAACTTGTATTTTCCCTTCACTGGGCTTTCCTGTTCAGAGTTGCCCCAGGTGTAAGACAGAGCGACATAGTCTTGTTCCTCAAAGGCATTGATCTCGCGGCGTATCAGCATAGGTCCGTCACTAGAGTTCTCAAGTCTGAGACACTCTAATTCTTGGATAAATGATAAATATTTCCGCTGGGGCTGTTTGTTTTCACCAATGTTGAGGAGAAGCGATGCAATTGACTTGCCATGGTTTGTGACAATGTTGCGTAGAGAGATGTTAGAGTCGTCGTTCATTGTATTGGGAAATTAAAGTTCGGAGGGACCTGTGACTAAGGTCAATAACAAATGCTTAAGATACGTTCTGTTGTCTGTCATCTGAAGCATTTGAGCTAAGGCACCAGCGACTTAGGTGTCATTGCTGCCTGATTCGAGATCAGCTTTATTTACCCCGCACCGGGTTTTCTGGGCTTGATTGGTGAATGTGAGACTTGCTTGTCAGCCATTGGGTGAGAAGTTATACTGGTTGTAAGATGTCACCGCGCTTGCCGACACCATCGGTAATCGTGAAGGTCTTGGCCAATATTTTCTTTTGCTGACGAGTTGATGGTAATAATGAGCTGCCAG
The DNA here is from genome assembly GCA_013396205.1 of Fusarium mundagurra. Lineage (NCBI taxonomy): Eukaryota > Fungi > Ascomycota > Sordariomycetes > Hypocreales > Nectriaceae > Fusarium > Fusarium mundagurra. The sequence continues at coordinate 26,829 of JAAOAN010000367.1, read as the reverse complement.
TTGTGAATGGCAGTCATTTTTAGCACGTGAATTTCAATAGATAACGGTCATGTATGTTATTGTTTAGGTCTGTAGTCAAGCTGTTGTACTTGACAAGGGTCAACCGAGGGAAACGCGACGCGTTTCGTGCTTTAGGTTTTCTAATTTCAAGAGTGCACTACGAAAATCGCAGTGCGTTTCCATTGGGAGAAATATGGGGCGAAGATACTAGAAGGTGATTGGTCATAAATAGGAAACGTAATGCGTTTCTGCTGATAATTCTTGAGCAGGCGGTATGTAGAGAGAAGGACGTAGGAATAAATTACACTGCATGTTTCAGGCTTCAAGTTTAAAGCCGTCATAGTGGTCGACAAAGCGACTTTGTTACCGATGCTAAGACCTGAATAATGATTGAGATTCGATGCTATACCCCCATAGTTAACGCGACAGGACGCGTCGTGTCCTGGGCAAACCCCTGTTCTTTCAAATCAACTCTACACCCTGGCAAAAATCAACCCTACTAGGTTTAAAGTGGGTTCATTAAATCAACTCTACTAGAGTTGATTTGGTCATTAGTTACTAGGGTCAAATCTTTATTACATATACCGGACTTATTTTCGTATCTTTACGGCGCGGTCGCGAAACGCGCGCGTTCCAAACGTCGATTTGCATGAAGGCTTTCAGGAGGTAGCATCGTTTTGCGCCACAAAGGCAAGTCCAGCTATGAAGGTTACGATGGAGGAAGATGTCAACCAATGAGAAGGTGTATCATCCACTCTTAATTAAAAAGCCAGCTAGAAGCTCGACAACCCCGTCACTTTTTCGGCGAAAGAGGATGTACAGGGGTGTGAGCCAATGAAAGACCGCGAATTTCCACTTTCACCGAAAGTGAGCCGGATAAAAGGGGTGTAGCTCTTCTAGCTATACCCCTCTCTCTTAGCTTTTAAACTATATTCTCTATATTAACCTATTTCCTTATTTCCTATCTATTTCCTTCTTATTTCTCTTATTTACCTTTATTTATCTCCTTTTATCTCCTATTATCTCTATATTTTTCTTTCTTAAAAAAAATCTCCACTCTTTCTTATTAGCTAGACTCTAGTTAGAGAAAACCCCAGGAGCAAAGATAGCTTAGATAGTAAATACTAACCCTATCCTAACCCTAATAATTTCTTGATATACATAATTCCTTTTATTATTTACGTGACTCTAGCAGCGCCGCCTCACGCGAGAACTCCTCACTAAACGCCCAATCGTTATAGCCTTTACTACTCTTCGGCGTATAAAAAGTTGGGCGGTCATACTTGACGAGCGGAATGTTCATCTTTACACGGAAGGGCAGATCGGGGTTGCTTGTCCAGTGGCGACCGAATATAATAGCCAGCTTATAGTCCTTGTAAGTCTCGTCGACTGCCTGTTGCGCAGACTCGCCATTGAATCCGCCACCGACCAAAACGGGCGCTTCCTTGCCCCAAGCGTGAACAGCAAAAGACACATCATTATCCCTGCCACATTCAGCATCGTCATTTCCTCGGATACGAGCCTCGATCAGGTCAAGGAATCCAATATCTAGGCTGCGGAGCTGCTGGACAATGTAGGTGAAGGTCGGGATAGGATCGTCCATGCCCATGCCTATAAAGTCGCTCCACGGGCTTAAGCGTATTGCGACCTTTCTAGATCCGATCTCCTGGGAAACTGCCTTAGTGACCTCAATAGAGAACCTGGCGCGGTTTTCAATGCTGCCGCCCCAATGATCTGTCCTCTTATTAGTGACATCTTGAAGGAACTGATCAGGCAAGTATCCACCGCCGCCTTGAATCTCGACGCCATCGAACCCAGCCTCAATAGCGTTTCTCGCAGCAATGCGATGGTCCTCAATCACTTCTTGGATCTCCTCTTCAGACATCTCCTCAGGAAGTGGACGATCCGGCGAGCTCGCAATCGGGCTGGGGCCCAGCAACTTCAGACCCAGCTCGCTCCGGAGAGCCGGGTTGCTCGCACGGCCTAGGACCCAGAACTGGCACCAGATGTAAGATCCTTTGGTATGGACAGCGTCAGTGATCTCGCGCCAAGCGGCAATCTGGTCCCAGGACCAGATTCCCGGGACATTCCTTATTCCAATACTTCGTTGAGAAATTTGGGTGCCTTCAGTAATAATAAGGGTTCCGGGCAGAGAAGCTCGCTGAGTGTAGTACTCTACGGGATAGTCAGAATAATCACATGAAACCTTGACCGAACACACCTTTCATCATTTCCGTAGGAACATAATTATCATCAGCGCGGAAACGGGTAAGAGGCGCCATGATCATGCGATGCTGGAGGTGGCAGCCAGCTACCTCAAGAGGCTGGAAGAGCTTTGACATCTTGATTGGGATAATATTAACTGGGATGGTTTATGATACTGTAAGTAGATTAAACTTGAGGTTCCTGGAGAAGAGGTTTATACAATACTAAAGGATGAAAACAGCTATACAGCAGGAGCGTCGGATGCACATAATAAGCTGGACCCTTTGATGCTGTCGTTTACGTCATAACCCTACATTTATCCCATAGCCCTAGCCCTAGCCCAAGTCCGGGGCAATCAAGGGCCATAGAATATACAGCGGAAGACGCGGAAGGTGATGTCCCTCGCCACAGGCACTAATTGCTACTACCCTTATCAGTACCTAAAGATATAATCTCTTTTAGAAGCTTTAGTAATTAAGTCACTATAATATAGTAGTTTATTAGTATAATAGTCTGCTATTATGCTCTAGTCTAATAGAGCACTTAGGGGTTAGGAAATTCTTACTATACACTGAAGTATCTTCCCTGCTTTAAATTTATTAAGACCTCAGCCTAGCTTATAGGGAGAAGATTTCCGTATTAGAAATTCAGCGTAAACTAGTTGCCTTTCCCAGTGTCAGTAAATGTACAGTAGTTGGCCTGCCAGTAGAGGCCTTGGGCAGTAGAGGCCTTGGGCAGTAGTTGTTTTGTATCTTCCCCGCCTACCCGCTAACTCCCCGAAGCCCGGGCCGATTTACGAGCCCCTGCTTACAAATTACTGAAAGTTTAAAAAAAGAAGAAAAAAAAAGAGAGTAGCAAACATTTACATCAAGCTGCTTGCATTTAAATGACATCGTATAAGTAGTCATGACGTTATTCCTACCTCTATTCCATCTTTTCCTCTCCTCACAAAATCCCTCTCCTCTTCTCTTTCCTCTCGTCTGAGGAGATGTCAAGGACAAAGACGCTACGTCGAAGGACCTTGATTATTTCCTGCTCATGGGGAATTTTGCGGATGTCAAAGAACCACTTTTTAGGAGGCATCTTCATGGATATATGGCCAGAGATAGTACCCTGCAGTGTTGCATCCAGGGAGAATAAAGCTAATGCATCGGGCTGTGAGGGATAACGGTGAATGAGAGGGATGAATTTCGGACACTAGACACGTAATTCATGGGACTTAAGCGGCGTTTTAAAAGAGAGCGCCTAGTGGGAGTACAACGGAGTGAAGATCTAATATAACTTATCTCCAGATCGGCTGCAGTGACCAAAGCTTTGCTGTAGAGTACGGCAAAGAATAATCTTGGTGGGGCTGGCGAAACTGCGAGCCCAGAACAGAGGTAGCAGCTTCGGACCCCAGGGAAGTTTCGGAGCGCTTCAAGAAGACGATAGGATTTATGTTTTCAAGGTTGCCAATCCTAAAAGAGATAGCATTCCGCTTTCTCATGGGAGCGTTTGACGTAAGGAAAGCTACTTGACGCATGCACGACATGCACGCGCCCCCAACTTCGGGCATGTTTGTCCTGACTCCCGACCAAATTACTGTAAAATCTAATTCTTGCCTGACCTTGCCTCCTTTAAATAAGGCATTATGATCTCCATAGCAACAATCCTACGAGAAAAGGCAGAAATGCACCTCGAGAAATCTGGTTCCTTCTCTACCATATTTCTGGCGTGTCCTCCGATCGTTGGGGCCGAGATTATGCCAAGTATGACTCCAGCAACCGGGCCCAGGCCGTCCATTCCCCTGAGAGACGAGCACACTCCAGTCACTGCGAGCCCTAAAAGGACAAGTCCTACCCAAGCTGGCGCAACACTTCCCTCGAATCGGCTGCAGGCTTGGCACTTCTGCACTACTCGTATTCTCATATTTTCTGACTAGACAAACGATTTCCACTTTTCTTCCTTCACTCTCTTGCACAAGCCTGTTCCAGGGGAAAAGGACAGCCTCTAGAATAGATAGCGAGATACTGCCGCTAGGACACCGAATTTCCTACCAGGCCTTGGTGGTAACATCAATTCAAAACTTCCAATTCAGCTTCATTATCACTCGAGCTTAGATGTGAACGGACGCCCGAGTCTGTTCTCCGATATCAAGGCTTTGCAACGGCTGTCGGTGACTTGGATCCCGAAAAGACCTGAGGACATCATCGTCCCCTATCTGTCCACTCAGATACAACCGCCATTTCGAACCCGTGACTAGGTTACAACATTGATGCTACACGAGATCAGAACGGCATTGAAGCCACTGGTACAAACGCTGCTGGTGAACCTTCGGGGACGACATACGGTGTATTAGCTTCCACTCATAATATCCAGTCCCGCGCTCCAAGCGGCGTGGGCTCCTTAGCAGTTTCGCGATTGTACCCGAAGTTAATAACCCGCATGAATACTGCAACTCTACGAAATGGTGTATCACAGCCACCGTCTCTTTAGCAACGGTTGTAGCACCTATAGGTTCATCCATTTTTTACTGTATGCGCCATTCTGCCCCTTTGATGAGAGCTAAGTCGAGTTCCCCGACCAGTTAAATAAACAGACTAATATATCTCGGCAGCAGCCCTCAGTGCCCTAATTAAAGAACTTGATACCTCTGAGACTATCATCAATATGTCCGTCGCCTTGTATATGCTCTCTATGTCTATCTTCCCTATCTAGTGGTCAGCCTTTTCTAAGCAGTTTGGCCATCGCAGCATCTACATCCTCTCCTTCGCGCTCTTTATCGTCTTTTCTGTCCTCTGTGCTGTCAGCACTAATGCGCCCATATTCATCATTTTCCGTCTCTTAGCCGGCGGCGCTTCAGCCAGTGTACAGGTTATTGATGCAGGTACCATCGCTGATGCTTGGGAATCCCATGATAGAGGCTGTGCTATGTCTCTCTTCTATTTGGGACCTATGCTTGGACCCCTTGTTGGTCTAATCCTTGGTGGTATTTTGACGCAGCACTTGGGTTGGCGATCAACTATGTGGTTCCTGGCCATTTATGGCTTTTTCATTATTGTGGCGACTTTCTTCCTGCTTCCGGAGACGTTAGCTCGTAAAAGCGAGCCTGCCATGACGCACGAGCTCACACATATGTCCACTCGGGAGTCTATCAGGGTAAAGAAGAAGAAGCTCGCAACGTCGCTCAATCACTACCTAATCAAGTCTCTGAGCGTTATCCTCCTACGCTTCCCACCCGTCTTTCTCACAGTATTGATCGCCGTCATCGCCTTTGGTTCCGTCTACGTCCTCAACATTGCCATCCAATACGGTTTTTCTCGCCCTCCATACAGCTTCAACCAACCGACAGTAGGAGTGGCATACATAGCTACCGGGTTGGGGTACGTCATCTCTTCAGTGGTTGGTGGTCGCTAGATGGGTTCGATTATGGCAAGGGAGGCTCGCAAGGCCGAGAGATATAATGCGCAGGGGAAGCTTATTTACCTGCCGGAAGATCGGATGAAGGAGAACGCTTGGGTAGCCAATACCATATATCCGTTTTCGTTGCTGTGGTTTGGATGGTCAATGTATTATGGGGTGCAGTTCATGGGTAGTTAATAAATAGCATCCATGGATGGCAACAACTGCAACAAAAATCTTACGTAACGATCAATAGCTAAATGTAGTACCGACGCTTGTACCTATTTGACCGGCACTTAGATCTAAATCCTTTATCCGAACAAACCATGCATTCTGTAACACTTTTGCTGTATTGAATCCTAGTACGAGACCGCACTGTACACACAAATGAAAACCGTATACCAATCATAGTGCTTGTCAAGTAAGCCACCAGCCGCTAAGATAGCGAGTAAGGTCCAGACTCCACCAGCCTTGATAACTGCTCAGTGATAGACCGGGGCGGTAAATCCGAGATACCCCGCCAGCTCTGGTATAATACTGCAGAATCTCTCTCTCGCTTCCCCGATGAACCCGGCACCGTCGGCTCCTGTTCCCTCTGCTCTCCAGACCCCACAATTCCCATTGTAGCTCATCGTTACCACTTCGCAGGCAATGCCGGAACAGCCCAGCAAGAAACCCTCAGACCACGATCAGGAGCAGACTTCTGAGGCGGGGCCTCCGACAAACAAGCGAAGACGCATTGGCTTGGCTTGTAATGCCTGTCGCTCGCGCAAGTCTAGGTATCCCTTGTCTTATGGAGAGTGTAGTGTCCCGATGAAGCTCACGTGATGGTAGATGCGATGGACATCGCCCATCTTGCTCGTCGTGCCTGTCTCTGGGCTTCGATTGCATGTACGAACCTGGAGAATCTGCTACAAATGTCATTGTTCGCAAAGACTATGTCTCAGACCTCGAACAGCGCGTCGCTTCTGTCGAACATAATCTCCAGCGATTGAATGACGTCTTAAAAGGCCATCTATCGCCCTGCAGCAACACAAATACTTCACCGTGCAATCATGGCAACATCAACGTTGGTCATTCTATGCCGTCGCCTGCTCCGACTGCACCGACTGCACCGACAAAGGCGTCAGCACCGCCGGGGGCAGGCACTGGGACATGCGCTACGAGCCTGGAAGAGCCCCAGGATGAGGAGGGCATTCCCAATGGAATGGCCATGACCTTTGTCGAGGAAAAAACGTCGGCATTCTATGGTGAAGCTTCTAATATTAATTTCACCCAGCTTCTTCTTCGCGCCATCGCTGTTTTACATCACTCACCAGGCGCACCATCTGCAATGGACGGCGCCTCTGTACTGGGAGAAAGCGTCGTCGCGAGCATCTCCCAAAGTCAGAGCTCGCTGGGAGGCTCGTCAACCCCACTGGACTCGCTGCCTACCGCCTTGCCCTCCGTTGAGGAAATGGACAATCTACTCGACATATACTTCGACACAGCCGGTGTTGTCTTTCCCTTTATCCACGAGGAGACCATGAGGAAAACGTACAACGAGTGCAGACTCAATGGCTTTACAAGGGCTCGGAGAACCTGGCTTGGGACTCTTAACATGGTATTCGCAATGGCTAGCGGCTTTGATAGAGAGTACGCATCCTCGTCTAAGAAACGCTTCGAGAGGCAGAATACCTTCTATAAAAGAGCCCTAGGTCTTTGTGGCGAGCTGTCAAAACGCGTCATAAGTCTGGAAATAGTGCATTATCTGATATTGGTCGTGCTGCACTGTCAGGGAACGTCCCGTTCCGTGCAGGCCTGGAATAACTACGGTCTTGTCATCCGGTCAGCTATGGCATTGGGACTTCATAGTGCGTCTAGCGAGAGGGCACTTGATTCCGTACAGAAAGAATACCGCCGTCGGACTTGGGTCGTTATATACTGTCTCGACAAGGTACTCAGCACAGCTGTCGGTAGACCCGCGAGTATCCCAGATGAGCAGATGACGAGACGAGAGCCAGCATATGGATGGTCGCCATCGGCGCCCAACGGACCCAGCGACGCTGAGGATTTACCCGGTGACTTTTTGGCCGTTTCCTACAGGATGTACCAGGTGATGAGCAAGTCTCTCAGTATGCAGTATGGGGCAAATCTCGATCATGACTCGGAACCAGACGAGATGGCTCATCTCAAAGCATCAGGCGAACTGCGGAAAGAATTGCGGTTATGGGCGGCTAATTTACCGCCACATCTCCCACTGTGTGATCCTGAGTCGGATGTTCTGTTTCAGAATACAAAATTAAACAGACTTCGCGTTATTCTTACGATGAGATATCACAATCTTAGCATTCTTATACATAAACCGCTGCTAAGCGCCACGATACGACATCTGTTTCGACCAGAGGGCGCGAGGCGTGAAAGCCCATCGTATTTAATACAGCTCGCTATGGCGGAAGCCCATGAGTGTATTCGATCGGCACAGCTAACTATTGACATTGTTCATTCTGTTATCAGTGCAGATTCCACAAGCAAGAACAACCTCGGAGTATGGTATTTTACGCTGTATTATGGTGAGCTAAGTGACAATGTGGGAAGCAGGTCATATGCTGATTATTTTCTTTTACTTAGTCTTTACTGCTTCACTGGTTATCTGCGGTCGTCTTCTCTGGGCGCAGCATGGAGAGGGCATATGTGATGAAGCATCCGTTAGTCAAATGAAGTTCCTTCTCAGCAAAGCAGAAGCAATATTTCTAAACCTAGATCACGAGAACTGTCTCATATTGAGCTGTCTCGAATACATTCGCAGACTATCCAGAATGTGCGGTAGCAAAGGTTGGTCAATTGCAAAGTCAATTTCCTGGTTACTTTACTAACATAGCCTAAGAAACCAACTCAGATACTGCCTCTGCTGGGACGCACGACAATCGATCAAATGCTATTAGTTCTACTGATGCTATGTCGTTCAACCTCGATACTATGGATCCATTTCAGCTTTTTGCATCGGAAATGTTCGACCCGGCTATTTTTGAGCATTTTCATCAATCGCCTGTTGATGGCATGAGTTTTTCGAATGGCTTATGGGAAGGATTTCCCTGTGGAGGCTGAGGGGAAGACAAAAGACTTGGATAAACTAGTAATGTAGATAATGGTACTCGGTGTATTTCATCACGTCGTTGCGGGATAGCTTGACTTATCATGACAAGAACTCATATAAAGCTACCGGTATTCGCACAAATTTTCAAGTTCCGGGGCAATATCGATATGCGAAATGTTTCCCGACCGTAGGATGTCTAGAAGTCCACGCTATTCTTCATTCTATGACCATGCTTGAGAACAGCAACGAAACCTTATCTACATCTAAGACAGTCCTGAGCAGTCTGTCCTTGGGCTGACGTTAGCGCGAACTGGTGATAGCAAATCAGTGGCACTGCAGCGGGGACGACCCGGGCTAACTCCCCGGCTGACCCCACCAAGATCAGCCATGTGGTCATTGCGGGCACAAAGTGTTACCGATGATGAACATCCCTTATCTGCCGGATGGTAATTACGGAGCTCCGGTCCGATCGTTGGAAAGCTTTGTGTACAATACTTGAAGGCTGTTATATACAGGCTGGACACGTTAAACTATTAATTAATTGTCTATCAGCGAACCCCATCATCAAGTCGACAGAACAAAACCCCACTTCAAATTTGATTCAACTCCCCCTCACCATGGCAGATCCAGTTGCCCTCACCCAGCTCCCAGAGGAGAGCGATAGAGTGCGATACAGCCCTGCCGAGCTTCAAGATTACTTCAAAACCCTGAAATTTCCACAGAGATTTTTAGATCTCGGTAATAAGGTGTCGAAAGACCCCTCTCTTGCTCGTACAAAAGAGCATGGTCTCCCGCTTCTACACGCCATCACACGCTATCATACCTGCAATGTTCCCTTCGAGAATCTTGTGCTTCACTATGATCCCCACAAGATTGTCACCCTGGATCCTACAGAACTCTACAACAAGATTGTGAAGAGACGTCGTGGAGGACGCTGCATGGAGAACAACATTTTCCTCGGCACTGCTCTTCGCTCATTGGGCTATGAAGTGCGCAATTGCGGCGGTCGTGTATCACGCGCAATGAGTCCATATTCTGAAGTCCGCAAGAACCAGAGTCATACCTACGACGGATGGAATCATATGCTTCTTCTTGCGCGACTGGACGACCAATGGTATGGCGTTGACGTTGGCATGGGTTCCATGGGACCTAATCTCCCGTTTCCTCTACAAGACGGATTCGAGAGTCGCAGCATTGCCCCGCGCGAGATTCGTATACAACGGCGCGCTATTGCAGAGACGCATGCTACAGACCCGTCGCACGGTACACAAATGTGGTGCTACGACGTCTGCTACAACCCAGCTGAGACGCCAAAGACATGGACACCTGTTTATTGCTTCACCGAGACTGAATTCTTGCCCCAGGACTATGAGGTCATGTCTTGGTTCACGTCGACAAACCCTAGGTCATTCTTTACCAGGTACATCACTTGCACCAAGATGATCATGGATGAGGATAAGGAAGTGATTATTGGAAACATGACTTTGTTCAAGGATACTGTTAGAGAGACGATTGGTAGTGATCGTAAGGTTGTGAAGAAGTTTGAAACGGAACAAGAGCGGATTCAAGGATTGGTTGATATTTTCGACGTTAATCTGACGGAAGAAGAGAAGAATAGTCTGCCTGAGGAGAAGAGACTTGCCCAGAGCAAGCCATAAGATAGGGCTTAGCAACGCGATTATTGAGATGATGACGGTATTGAGGGTAATACATATGAATCATAGTGAATACCTTAACAATTGCCCACACCTCTAAGCTGTTGATGCTTCGTTATGAAGCTACATAAGCTGGCATTTTATTGAAGATATGGTGTATGACTACTTGCAACTTCCTGTCATGTCGTCGATATGACATATTCGTAAATTTTAAGTCTGTAAGTTTTGTTATAAACTCTAATAGTACCACTACCATGGCCTATCTTGGTAGTTATCCTTCGTTTCGACACGGTCTACCAAGAGCATGCTATTATATCAGATATAACCAATATTCTACTATATGATGAGCCACTACCTGGTGTCCTAGTTTCCAGCCATGGCCACTATCAAACTAATGCGATAAATGCTATCACTAAAGATATCGAATAGAGCCATTGTTATCTAGAGGCTGAAGCTATCATCCGAAGCGTCCGTTGTTTCCCCGCATCTGAGATACGCAACCATGATATCGGGTCAATGAACCAACCAAGAACTAAAACAAACAAGCGACACATACTAACGTTAGCCTGCTTACCCCGCAAATGTGACCCTCAATAGCAGACGAGGCTAAGAGGACCCTGGGGGAGTTGAGATAAGTGTTCCGACCTCGGCTTGCTCCCCGGACAAGCCAGCGACTCTGCCGCGTGAATAAGTGAAAGAACAAGAAGGGGAGATGCCCAAAGCCAGATTGACTCCAAATTCTCCACTCTTGACTCATTCTCTTTCACAACAACCTTTTATCCTTTGTGCGTAATAGCTAAGGCATATTGAGCATTTTTGAGCATCATGCCTCCCCCCCGACTACCCCCGCCAGTGGAGATACCCCATTCACAAAATACCGTCGATGTATACATCATCGACACAACCAGCTTCATGAGCGGCTTCCCCGCATCGACCTTTGTCGAGCCTCTTGTGCCTGGCTTCGACACTATCACTGTAGGAGCATATTCATTCCTCATTAAGCATCCCGGCTCAGGTACCAAATATGACACCATGGTATTTGACCTAGGCGTACGAAAGGACTGGGAAAATCTCCCAGAGACCTTTGTCGCCGGTATAAAGGCAAGTGGAAGCAAGATTGAGGTGCAAACGGACGTCGCTTCTATTCTTCGTGAGAATGGGCAGGATCTGGACGACGTCGGGGCCATCATCTGGTCTCATTGGCATTTTGATCACGCTGGTGATCCACAGACGTTTCCTAGTACCACAGACCTCGTTGTTGGTCCAGGGTTTAAGAGCAGTATGATACCTGCTTATCCAACTGTACGAGACTCGCATGTCAATGAGACTGCATGGGAGGGTCGCGACTTGAAGGAGATTGACTTCAAGGGAGAGCGAAGTCTGAAAATTGGCAAATTCGACGCGTATGACTTTTACGGAGATGGCAGCTTCTATCTCTTGAGCTCACCGGGCCATGCAGTTGGACACATGTCCGCTCTAGCTCGCACAACAGCCAATCCTCCCTCCTTCATGCTTCTAGGCGGCGACATCGCCCATCACTGTGGAGAATTCAGACCATCTCCATACATGCCGCTACCTGAAATGATCTCTCCCAACCCTCTTGGTCGAACCCTGTCTGCCTGTCCTGGAAGACTATTCCTCAACATCCATCCCTGGAAAGACCCAGAGCGGCCATTTTTCGACCCAACGACAGAACCAGGCTGGCACCTTGAAGCACTAGAGGCAAAGGAGAGTATAAATAAGTTGATTGAGGCAGATGCCTACGATAATATCTTCCCTGTCATGGCCCACGATATGACATTAGGTGATACGGTGGAGCTGTACCCTAAGAAGGCTAATGACTGGATGGCGAAAGGATGGAAGGATACGACGCGATGGGGATTTTGTGGCGAGTTTACGCCGATGGAGGAGATTTATGGGAACAGACATCCGGCGAAACTTACAGATTTTCATAATATTCACGAATCTGGTCAAGTTGGTTCAAAGGTGATGTCGATTGTGCATGTTGAGCACATAGGGGAGGAAAAAAAGGCAGAGCTGCATAACTTACCGCTATGATGAGAAGCAGAGATGTACGAATTGGTTCGCTTTCCCATGTTTATAATTACTAGTTCGATGAAATACGATGGCTTCTTATATACAAATAGTTGCACACTGGGGGCACATACATCGCATTATTTGTGGTTTTAAGACAGTAACAACGATCTAGCTGGTTTGACTTGGGCAATTCGACTATGAGATATCAATATCTACAGCAAATTCGCAATGGTGACTGAATATCAGGGCAGCGACTAGCATCACGGTGGGGGGACAAGATGGCCAGTGGATGGGCATAAGCCGTGTCTAAGCCATCGCCGCTGAACCCGGCGATAGATCGTGTTCATTCATGTATTCCGACATTCGAACGATGAGAACACTTTTATCTACCATCTATTTCCCAATGTTCCTCATGGCAACCTCATTGTATCGATCTCCCTGAGGTTTCAAAGCATCAACCAACTTCCTCATATCCTTGATCTCCTCCTCGGTAAGCTCTATATCCGTCGATGCAAAGTTCTCAACCAAGCGCTCCGGCTTCGTCGTGCCAGGGATGGAAATCATGCCCTGAGCTGCGACCCAAGCAAGAGCAACCTGGGGCAACGTGCAGTTCTTGCGCTTGGCGAGTTCTCTGAAACCATCTGCGATCCTCTTGTTGGCGTAAAAGTTCTCGCCTTGCCACTTGGGGACTCAGAAGGGGTTAGTTGGGTTGTCTTGGTGTTGAATGGGGACAGGGGATTAAGGACTGACTTTGTCGTCTGTAATCTTCGGGCGCAAAGTCGTCAGGGGTCTGGTACGGAAAGTTCTCTACCAGCCAGCCGTGGCCGAGGGGGCCGTAGGCTATGAATTCGATGTCGAGCTCACGAGCTGTGTCGATTAAACCGTCGGTCTCGTGGATCGTTTCAAAGGCGGAATACTCGGCTTGCACGGCGTCGATCCTGGCAACTTGTCAAGTTAGCATTCGAAATTTTCGATACATGGACAGATATAGTGATAGCTTACTTGAGTTTGCCTTGCGCAGTGTCTCCGCGGAGCATTCGGACAATCCGATGTACTTGGTTTTACCCTGTTTACGGAGGGAATCCAGGGCAGGGATAGATTCTTCCAGGGGCGTATCTAGTGGCTCGTGTTAGCATGCACTTTTGTAGAAAATCGTAGGATGAGCTGACTGAGGTCAATGCGGTGGATGTAGTATAGATCGGGGGTGAAGCCAAGTCTCTCGATTGTTCCCTCAATATAAGTCTTGATATGCTCGGCCGAGTTGGTCACTGATCCGTCCTCGAAGGCAGCAATACCGCATTTGGATGCAACTATTAAAAGCGCTTAGTCAAGTAATGCACAGCAACTTCAAAGTACACACCGAAAAGCTTGTCACGGCAGTTATGCTTCTTAATAAAGTCGCCAATGATCTTCTCGTTCTTTCCAGGGCCGTACGAAACCTAGTAGCGATTGGTAAGTGTTGTTGATTAGGTGAGGGCGGTGGATGGATGAGGCGTACAGCAGTATCCCAGAACGTGCAGCCCTGCTCCAAAGCCTTGAGTAATACGGGCTCGGCTTCCTCGTAGCTGAGGTCGTTGCCGAGCGCAAAGCTGATACCCATAGCACCAAAGCCCGGTGTAGGGACCTCCAAGTCTCGGAAACGCATTGTCTTGACCATTTTAGCTACCTATGTCTGGGATTGTCCGTCCGTACAGGGAACGTGATGTCGCGTGAAGCTGATTTGGCTGTGTCGGATGTGGCTCAATTTGGTAAAGATGATACAATGGGACGAGATTGGTGTGCTTTTTCCCCAAGAGGTGATGCTGCTAAAGGGCGTAGTATTAACACAGTCAAAGTTATATCGGGGGCAGCCATTCCGATTACGCGATTTGTGAGGGGTTATAGTGTGTCGGCAGCTCTGGGAAATCGGGGAACGTCCGGCTATGTCGGAGGGGGTTTATCTGACGCTAAACACGTACTGATACGGCCGATTCCTTTAGTGTCTGTCACCAAAGGCCCAATCTTGCAGGTAGAAGCCTTTCTCTAAATCCTGGGTAAAATGCCTGTCTGCGGATATCAATAATCAGATCATACCATCAAACTCCTCTTATCTGTCGCTTGGGACTCCTGTGAAATTATCTATCTTGCTTTTCTCATATCTTCAGCTTCGGTCCGAGTATCAATCTTACCCCACTATACCCAATCTCTGCAATTGAGGTTACAGGACGTGGCCACTAAGTTATAGCACTATTGCACTATGATTACAGCACGTAAGTCAACTGTTAAACTTTTATCACAACAGCGACTGCATGCCTACCAGGTACTATATCTACACATTTATCACAACGGCGGAAGAGCCGGGTCAATTCAGATAGGGCTTTAGAATTTGCTTCAACTTAATCTCGGAAACCGGAGGATATAATGTTTTCTAATTTATATCTATCGGCTTCGGTCTGACTTACTTCATAACAAAAAGACTTGCCTGCACCTGAGGGATGCTTCGTCTTTCTACTATAACGTGAACCATATATAAAGTCTTGGAAGAAGGGTAAGAGTGCAAGGTCTGCGAGAGCTTTTCTATTGTTAAAGACGGAACTCTTACGAGGAAACATCGCTAGATTGTAGTGTTATGGTCTTCTCAGTGCCCATTTCTGTCACCTATAAATTTATTTAACCTAGATTATGTTGAAACAGGAAATATCTTCCGTAATCTAAAAGCCACCATCTCTAATACTGCTTGTGCAGTAGGCCCATTACGCAAGTTCTGCACGAGACAGAAAGCATGCTAGTATACTCAGAACCTTCTCAATATATTGCTCCAGTAATTGCTATTAAGTCGATCGATTTCCTCCCACTCTAAGCAACCCTTAGTAAGCCATAAGCTAGATATTCTTCTCGCCATCCATCTCCACTCTCACAAAATTAGACTTGGCCTCAGATGGTAGCACCTCAGCATCTTCACCATCAAAGATAAAGGCCATCTGTTCGAGAGTACGGTACTTTGTCTCGGGATAGAAGAAGTAGGCAACTCCAAAGAAGCCGACCAGGAAGACAATAAAGATAAAGTAGTACTTCCATCCAATACTCTCCAGCGCGATTGGGTTGACAAACATGTTAAAAATGCCAGCGAGGATACCAGAGAGCCACAAGACACTGAATCCTCTCGATCGAAGGCGAAACTGCCAGATCTCGACTGGATATGAGATCACAAGCGGTGTTCTCCATATATTATTAGCTTATTATGAATACAATGGGGGTCATGGACTGGTTGGACTCACAGGGCAATGTCATAACCGGCGAAGAAGATGAAGAGCATTGGGATGACAGCAGTTCCAACGGCACTGTTACCAGTGTTGGCAAAGGAACCAGATAACCCAGTGATCACAATGTAGCTGACCAACATGGTTGCAGCAGAAGTAAGGAATAGAGGTCTTCGTCCCAGTTTCTCCACAGATACGGCGGCAGCAATAGCCCAGAGGAGGTTCCAAATCTGCAGGCATGCAGATATGAGTGTCTGGTCAGTAACACTGGTGATACCGACAGTCTGCAGAACAAGAGCAAGATAGTACGAGACAACCCCATTACCGCTCCACTGACTCATCACTCCCAGAGTAATCGAGATGAGAAGCCTCCATCTATTGCCCTTTGTCTTGAGCATATCGGAATAGCTGGAGCTGGAATGAGCTTCCTGCTCGGCCTTGATGGTGTTGACGATCTCTTCAAATTCGAATTCGACCAGATGTAAGCCCTCATTCCCGCCCGCATGATGTTTCACAATGAACTGTCTAGCCTCCTCAGTACGGTCCACAGAACTGAGCCATCGGGGAGACTCGGGTGTCATGAGGAAACCGGGTAAAGCCAGAGCGGGAAGCATGATCTGCAGCAGTGATGGAAGTCTCCAGTCCCAGGAGCTTGTGTAGTTCCTGGTCGCGAATGTGGCCCACGCAGCAATCACACTTCCAAGGTAGAAGCCGCACTGGAAGCAAGAAGCCGCAATGGCTCTGTGGGTGGGAAAGGCGATTTCATTGATAAGCAGCGGTGCACTGCTTGTGTATAGTCCTGAAGCAGCACCAAGTAGACCACGAGCGACGATAAAGGCGGCAGGATTATGAGCGGCTGTTTGAAGAGCTGTGCCAGCGATGAGGAAAACATAGCCCGCGTAAATACCTGACCTGCGGCCGTATCTGTTGGAAGTCCAGCCAGCAATGAAGAAGGCAATACCATTCATGGCCCAATATATGGCGTTGATGAACCCGAGCCAAGCGCCGGTGGGCATGTTCATGAAGGCATTCCACTTGGGCAGGGCTTGTAGACCGTTCATCAAAGATCCATCGTATCCGTTGGCAGAGGCTGCCGACTATATTAATGCCATAATATCCACCAGACGGACTAGGTTCGACTTACAGAGCAGCACCAGCGAAAAAATAATAAAGTTGAGTCTTAAAAGATGTGTCTGACAGTACCAAGGTTTGTCAGAAGGCACGATTGAGCCCAACTGGTAATCGACAGTGTTGTTTGCCCTGACTGGAGCTTCCTTGGCACCCATGATGTACAAGGTTGCAATGAATGTTATGCAAAAAAGTCAGTGAAGGGTTGGTGTGTAGATGAATTGATGACTGCAAGAGTGTTTGACCTTCTCATGGGGTCACCTTCAACCTTATATACCTGTTTGTCTGTTGGTTTAACCAAAGCGCCCGGCTCATAGATGACGGCCCATCAACCTATCAAGCGGGGTCAAGATCCGAGGGATTGGTAATGCCCAATATTTTATCTGGGGTTAAACTAAATAGCGGTGGCCCATGCACCTCCGCCTTTGATAAGGAAAGATTGTAAAATATTGGGATCCATCCGCAGCTGACATGCTTTATTATCTCGCTCAGACCGGGTCGAGGCCAGGCCTAGCCTCAGACTAATGTTAGTGGCAGGACGGAGAAATAGAGGGGAAAATAGGTGGGTAAACATGGGGCGGGGAAACCGGGGAGATACGGAGGTTGCGGAGGAGGCGGAGAGTTGCCAGAACAAGAGTAGCTCAGATCAAGGAGAGCCCTTGTTCACATTCCTGGAAACTAAGGACTCAAGATCGAGAATTCATTTAGCTCAGTTAAGATGATCCGGCGTGGGTAATAACATTGTCGGCATCGATATAGATGCGTTCTACTCTATCACAAACTCTTGCTCTGTAAATCTCATCAAGCCACGGTGATAACTGCTATCAGTCATGCTGTCTCCAATGACGAGCTGCAGGTCGATAGGCTTCTCTCAGAGCTCACAGTAGACGAAAGAGTGTCTCTTCGTGCAGATGAGTCTGAGTTGCCCCAGGATAATGCCTTCTCTCAGTGATTCACACTAACAAGTTGAAAGGGAAGGACTTTTGGCACAGAACGCCTCTACCTCGTCATGGAATACCATCTATATGACTCTCAGATGGACCTAACGGTGTACGAGGCACTAGAATCCTCGACACTGTACCTTCATCTTGTCTTCCATACGGGACGGCCTTCGGTGCGGCTTTTGATACATACCTGGCGGCCAAATCGGGCCGGCTACAAGGTCAAGGGCGCTGTTGTTGGTCTTGGTCCGACTCTAATATACAGAGGGGCTCACTGGGCGGGCGTGGCTTTGAATCCCTTTCTGAAGACCCGTTTCTATCAGGTATCTTGGCCGGACACTATGCCAGAGGTGTCTAGCGGGACAACCTTGCAGCCACTCTCAAGCACTTTGTCTGCAACGACATGGAACATCAGCGTATGGCAGTTGATGTCATGGTCACACAGCGTGCTATGCGTGAGATACACTTGATGCCGTCCATGCTCGCCATCTCTATAGGCAAACCAGAGGCAATCATGACAGCATACAACATGGTCAATGGTTTTCATGGTTCGGAGAGTAAGACGCTGCTGCAGGACATCTTGAGAAATGAGTGGAAGTTTGACGGGCTCGTCATGAGTGATTGGTAAGCGGGCCCAAAACCTCTCGATTGTTAAGCTCTGACATGTTTCTTCAAGGTTCGGCATCTACAGCACAACAGAGTCCATTCAGCCTGGCCTTGATCTTGAGATGCCTGGTCTAACTAGATGGAGAGGGATTGCATTGTCTCATGCTTCAAGTCGAACAAGGTCACTGAAACTCAGCTCGATGACTGAGTCCACAACACCCTGAACCTCATCAACCAGACAAGGGCATCTAACGTACCCGAGAATACACCAGGGAAAATACTCCACTGCTCACAAGACCAAGCACTTCTGCGACGAGCAGCATCCGAGTACATCGCCCTCCTCAAGAATAACAACAACATTCTGCCTTTCGCAAATTCCAAGACAACTGCGGTTATTGGTCCCAATGCGAAGATTGCCTGTTTCTACGGAGGAGGCAGCGCATCTCCCTGACCCATACTACAGTGTCGCCTTACCAAGGCATCTCCAAGCAGAGCAAAAAGAAGTCAGTTTCCCAGGGCGCGACATATCACCAGCTACTACCTCAATTAGGTGACGTTCTCAGAACGGAGCAATGAGAGCATGGTTTTACATGGAGAGTCTACAATGAACCTTCAACAAGCCCGAACAGAAAAACAATACACGAGCGACTTCTCACAGACTCTAATCTGTTTTTGCTGGATTATGAGCACCCAGATCGAGCCCCAGTTTGGTACTCTCAAAGAGAAGGAATCCTCACGCCTGATAAAAGTGGTCTCTATGACTTTGGTCTCAGTGATGGGGGCACGGGTAAACTGTACATCGACGATCAACTGCTCATCAGTAACGTCAAAAACCAGAAACCAGGCGCGATACCGTTCGGTTCTGGTACTGTTGAAGAAATGTGCGGTAAAGAGCCCGTAGCTGGCCAATATTATCGAATTCTGGTGAAATGGGGCTGCACCAAAACAAGCAAGCTGACGCCTTCTTGCCCTGTTGGCGAAAAGCATGGAGGTTGGCGATTTGGTGCCTGCAAACGAATGGATCCTGTCCAACCTATTTAGGAGGCTGCTGATCTGGCCAGATCCGTTGACCAAGTTGTCCTGTGTGTCGTATTAAACTGAGAGTGGGAGTCTGAGGGCACAGATCTCACGTCCATGGATATGAGCTTCAATACCAATTTGCTTATCTCCAAGATTCTTGCAGCAAACACCAACACTGCCGTTAGGAACACCTGTAGGCATGCCGTGGGTCGATGATGCTCCTGCAGTTCTCCATGCGTGGTATGGTGGCAACGAGACTGGTAACACCTAGTCCTACATACCAAAATCAACTTTAGTAGAGTTGGTTATTTCGCCCCGCTTTGCTGGGGGTAGAGTTGAATTTCCGAGGTCACTCGACAGGGAGCGCGATGATCAGGACTGGGGTTAGAATTAGTTTTTGCCAGGGGTAAAGGTGTTTTTATGATTGGCTATGAAGCTTGCTATTTAAAGAGGCGCGCCATACGCGAGGAATGTCAGCACGCGTTGCGTAAGGTAGGAGTCAGTTATAATTAGCGTTTAGGGGGGGCGCACTGCAATTCTTGAGAAGTTAGGATTTTGACTGCGGCACTTCAACTTTTCAATCACTACTATATTAAGACCATGAATTCTACCATAGAACCAAGCTCGTCTGCTGCAATCTACCCTTTCGTTGTGCTTCCTCGATACAAAATCCTTATATGCCAGGTGTGTCAGTTCGGGTGCGTTACTGAGGAAGTTGCTACGCACTTGCGAACACGGCATCATGACATCAACGCGGAGAGCCGACGCAAGCTAGCAGAAATAATACAAAAACTCCCCCATATATTACAAAGCCAGTCTCAGCTCGATCAACTATAATATCCACTGCCGACAATCGAACCCTAGTAACTAATGACTAAACCAACTTTACTAGAATTGATTTTATTGACCCACTTTAAACCTTGTAGGGTTGATTATTGCCAGGGTGTAGAGTTGATTTGACATTGTTCCACATATAGGAATAGTATTGCTGATCGGAACAGGGGTTTATCCAGAGCGCGACGCGTCCTTTCGCACAAAGTGCTATAGAGAGGGTAAATCATACTACTAGATGATCTCGTTGTTGATTGAAATACAATCGTCATTCACATCTTACTATCAAGCTACAGTCACTATGACGATTAATATGACGGCTGCGAGCTTGCAATCTGAGCCATGTAGTGTAATTCATCCCTACGTTGTTCTCTCTACATACCACCTTCTTGTGTGCCAGGTTTATGAGTTCGCCTCTGTAGACGATAAGGTTGCTATATATTGAGAACACAATATCGCAATATATAGCCGGACTGTCGATAGGAGCTGGTAGAGAAGATAAAATAGATCCTGAATATTCTCCATAGTCAGGATGACCTACGTTACTGTTTATAGTACCTAATGGATATAATTTAACCTATCCTGTATCTTGCGCTACCAAAACCAGATAGTTTGAAATGTTATATTTGTAGCTATATCGTTTGCTGCATCTAAAAGATATAAAAACATTATACTGAAAAGCATTAATGGATAAACCTACGAGGTAGGGGAAGATTAGCACTGAATTGCCCAGTGTCCACTCATAAGCTACTATGGGAGGAACCTGTCGCATGCTAACGATTTTTTCCTTCTCGGGAAGGCAGTAAATGGTTCTAAGTTAACATACAGACGAAAGGACGGGCAGGCAGATCGGAAGTAAAGTCAAGTACTAAGAAGCCGTAAGAAACACCCTATGTTCTTACATCTAAGACATCCACCCATCTCTAATAAGTTATAGACTGGGAATCTAGATATCGGGAAGCTTTAGGTTAACCCTAAATAACTATTAATAACACAGGAACCAATACATTTGCTGCTATAAGCTTGTGGCTAGACAGAACACAATGGGCTTCTATCTACAGAGGGTCCTGATGAGACGTCTTGCGAGCGTTGATTAGACTATCAGATCGCCACTCTCTCAACACAGACTACACCTTGGGGCAGGGCAATCTGGAAGGCGCGCTGAACCTTGTGAGCCCACGAGAGAACGAACAGATGATCTCATGCGTCATGAGAGCACTTAACTTGGTAATAGACCTCTGTGAGGATACGGTTCGTTGTACTAGTCGTAATCTTCTTTGCTGGCTGCTCAGCTTGAGGCTCTAGAGTCCTCAGGAGATCGCTTTCAACCTTGTGGTAGAGAGGAGTAGTGAGCTTAGATACTGAAGGACTCAGAAGTAATTTTTGGCTTTCATCCTGCGAACGTACCAAATGTCGAGTGACTCTCGATAAGAAATGATGAATGTTAAGATAAAGCCCGATATCTCTATACAGCTAGATAGTATTTAGAATCACGACATTTGGAACTATCTCGACGTGTCAAAGGGAACTTGGCCGGCCATGGAAAGACAGGAAAGTCCTCTGGCAGGAATACGCTCTGGTTCTATAGGTGGCCAATCCACTGACATTCCTCTCAACGTTCGAGCTTATCAAGGGTCAGATGGGAAAGAAGGCGCTGAGGATGGCGAGATAGACGATGAGAATGTTGAAGCTTGGGAGTTTGAAAATGAAGATGACGACGACGAAGATGACGACTATGATGACTCTGGATATTACGATGACGATACTGATGACTACACGGCTAGAACTTGTCGGGATCTGTTCTCAGGCGTGTCAGGGGACTCTGCTGCATTTGCATTCGATCAATTCCTTGAACTCTTGTTTCAACTGTATATCATGCTTAGTACTGAAAGTTATCTGGACGGACAACCAAGCTCTACACTGATCATATATTTTAGCGGCATCCTTGGATTTTCCTCAGACTGTCAGAGATTCTAACTCACTTGACAGTACTGCTTAAAACTGTCAGCAATGATCTATATACAGCGTATGTTATTCCTAGAGCGAGCATTGCCTTTTTGCGAATATAGGTCTATCCGTATCCCACAACGGCCAAATGTTAGGCAATTTGAGTGCTTTAATCAAGTCCGAGCTAAGTATATGGTTCTGGGCTCACAATACCCATTGGCAGAGCTGATAAGCCTTCGAGACTTCAGACGCAACATTGCACGCACTGAACCACCATCTATGCTTTTCCACTGGAGCAACGACAGCGAGACGGTATCTCATGCCACCTTTCAAATAACAATGAATAACTTCCGCAAACTCGCAGACCATTTTATTACGAAGGCAGAAGCGCCGTGCGATCAGTTGATGTTTGGGTACAGGACAGTTGGAGCATAGCTGCAGGAGGTGGTTGCATTGGCCGCCTCATTCTCGCCATCAGGCTCACTATCAGGCTCACGGCCCCGGGCGCTGCAAGATCCGACAGATGAGGCCATGGAGCTGCCAGCCGACGGGAGCCCTAGTAGCTAGTGACCAAACCAACTCTAGTAGAGTTGATTTGACATTATTCCATATACAGGAATAGTAGTGTAGTGCTGTTTGGAACAGGGGTTCACTCGGGGACGCGACACGTTATTTCGCATTAAGTGCTGTGGACGTTCAACAACTACTAGATAGTTTTATTGTTGGTCGAAGCATAACCGTTATTTAGGTCTTACTAGCAGTAACCAAGTCACTATAACGATCACTATAGCGGCTTCTAATTTGCAATCTGAACCATATGGTGCAATTTATCCCTACGTTCTTTACTTTAAATACCACCTGGCGCTCATTATATATCAGTTTGATAAATTAATTGCCTCAATTAAACCGATTAAAGTTTTGACATTCTCATTTTATTTCAATTAATTCATATATTTCGTTAGGTGAAATAATAAATATATTACAACTGCACCATGCGATTGTCCAATATTAAGGTAAAAATTCAGGGCTTCAGCATTCAGGTCCAATTATTGCGGGGTGGCGGGCTTAAGCCGCCTTGGCCATAGGCGACTGAATGAAATCAGATGGGCTTTTGAGAGTGCATAAGCAAAGTCTTAATGACATGTGTGATCAGGTCCAACTGGGTAATTGACCGGAGTGTCAGATAGGATCTCATGGCAGCCTACATCTTGTCAATTTTCTGAAGCTAAGTACACTCTCCAAGCTAAAAACCCTAGGTTATTTTAGTGCTGGATATTAACTTAATGTCTGATTTACTACTTTAATTATTCCTCTAACTTCTCAGCACTATCTGGTTCTCTTAGTAAGAAAGCAATCGTCTTGGTGGTCGGCCGCTAATGTTCTGCAAGCTTGCATTAAGCGCCTTGTGAATACATAACGTATGTCTTGTTATCTATCTTTGCCCTAAGGTGTGATCTCAGCTGTTCTAAGATTAGGTTCCTAAGTTTCACTATAAGAGCTAAGAGAGTAAATATAACACTATAAAATAGAATTCCATATTGTAATACTATAGGGATAAGAGTCTTAATAGTTTAATATAGAAACTCATATTAGTACTCTAATAATACTTATATTATCTCTTAAAAAAATAATAAATAGTTAATCTTTAGATATATTTCTATTATATATATATTTATTAATTTTAATGTTAGAAATAGAGGCAGCTAATATAGAGTAATAATCCCCACTCTTAACCAGCTTTCCGTTTAGAAACTAATAAAGAAAACATAAGAGTATACCCATTTCATTAAAGTTCTAAAAGGGATCAGTAGTTCTCAGTTTGACAGTTTCTAAAACCACTTCTATAGTCCATTAGGGTCCCAATCTAGCTGATATATTATAATTTATACTTAATGCATAAATGCACTTAAAGTCCTCTCTACCCATTAGTACTTCTTAACACTGTAATAAGTGTAAAAGATGTAGAATAGTGTACTTATAGAGTTCTCATCGCTTCAGATCGCTCTGATCAAGTAGCGCTCTCCCAGGTTGATTGTACTGCAAATGGCCTGGCTAATAACTATTAGCTTACCTGAATATTATTGTAGATTTTAAGGGCGGGAAATGCTTAAGTCTTATAGCTCATAACTGCACTTAATGATGAAGTTACTATTAAGACTGACTGCACTAGATTCATACTTTAGGTCCTACTGAGCTAAGCTGGAGACTATGCTTGCCCTGAAAACTCTCAGGAGCTATCTCCTATAGTATTTAAGCATCTACAGTGCACGCACTCAGTCTAGCGCAATCAGAAAGAGAAGCTCAGTTAGAAGTGACTTAAGGCCATAGAAAAGTTGCTTTATCCTTATATCAGTGGTTTTACTTTAAGATATGGTATTGGCATTTATATATAATATATTCATTAAAATTAAGGGAATATCTTTAGGCTGAGTTATCATTCTAGATAGAAGGAGTGAGTGAGCTTTAACAAATCTAGCTGCTCTATTAGCCTGCTTGACATTAGTTAAAAGCACTTCTCTTAAGAATTAAATAGGCAACTGACTGATGTTTACATATAATTTTAGTACTCTTTAACATTTAAAGAATTCTGTAGATATATTAAGAGTTAATATTACACTAGCTTACAGAATGGCTTAGATTCCTATAAGTCACTATAGCCATTATCATAAGATGAACTCAATATATTTAGGTATGCTAACAATCTGTGGAGTGAGAAAACAATATATCTTAATAAGATGCCCTCCTATAAAGTCCACACTCTACCCATCTAATTTAAAGTATATATATATACTATAATACTCAGTAAGTTTTCATCTTAAGGGCTATAGTGGGTCGGACGTCTAGGATACACAATGGAAGCCGGGCGCCAACTAGCATCTAAGGCCTGTAGCCCCTTATTAAAGACTGAGGTGTAGGATGCTGCAGCATAAATGAGGTTCATTGATACAATAGCTCTGCCTTGAAGGTCAGCGTTATTAACAGCTTATGGTATATAGAAGCTGTTCAGCTAAAAGTATTTATATGTATGACTTAGCGGTTCGATTTTACCTAACTGAGAAGACCACCGATCCGCAACGCATTCTCACAATCCTCTATCTTCAATAGAGGTAGGTAAACTCAAAAGCACTTCTTTAAGGTATCTGACCTTTTAGGTAAGCAGTTCTGAGAAGATCTAAATTACTGATTACCTCAGATGTGAGATATTGCAATAAACCTAGAGGATAGAGTATATAGAACTACATTAAGCTCAATCTTACTAAGTGGTAACTGTATGATCCTAACTAAAGGAATCCCTTCAGAAGCTATAATGGTTTTCACCCTTTTACCTGGGATGATAATATCTTCATAAAGACACTCATCAGTACAGTAGAGAGGCTTAGACAACTTACTAGTAATAAGACATCTGTCACTACTGCAGCCTGAGTGATCTTCAGTATTAATTTTAGGTGGCTTAAGTGATGATAGGAAGCAAAGTGTGGTGTAAAACATCAGTAATGCATCTATAGAGACCAGCCTCTTTTCATACTACCTTTCTTAACTATTCTGCGCTTAAGTAGCTTTGTTAATACTGAGTTTATAGACGTTTAAGTGACTTAAAGCATATTAAAATTAAGTATATACACTATAAGATATAATAATATATATACTGAGAGGAGAATTTCTATAAACTTATTATTATTAAGACTATTTATTAGATGATCTATATAGATGAGAACTTTATATATACTAATGTAGATCTTTTTAAGTTGAGTTCTCTTAGCCTTAAATTCTATAGCAGTAAGGCTATCATCTGAGCTTTAAGCTCCCACCAGCACCATTCCGGTATGTGAAGATTAATAGAAGAATGGGGCCTGTTAAGGTCAACGCCTATGAATTCCTTATGTCTTATGTTTCGACCTAACGCTTTAGATACTACACTGAAGAACAGCTATAATTAGATGGTTAAAGCCAGCTAATAGCTTAGAGAGAAGCTTATGCCCTCCTGCCGATTAGATTCAGCAGCTTTAAACATTTGCGTTTTTGCATTAAGCGCCCTCTTAAAAAAGTCTAAGAAATTGGTTTATTCTGTTATTGAGTATTAGGTTCGTGCTATCAGAGGTACTCAGATTGATTCTACATCTGTATCTTGTGGATATAGGAAGGAAGACATTTTTAGGTATTATAAATCTAGTGATAAGTATAACAAACAGATATATGAATGAAAGATGATGACTCCCCATTTCTAGTCAAGCGAGGTAGGGCTTTGTATTAGATTGGATTCTGCGCCCACTTCAAGGCGGCGGCTGGAGCAAGCCACAGCAAGGATTGTGCATGTGGGTGGCCTGGACTCGACTGTGGTGAGGATAGTGATGACGCTAAAGGTGCAGCGACCTCTTATTGTGTGGCGTACGCTTAGCCTCGGTTGCCACCAGATCCAGGCAAAGGCGCAGCCGACTGCGCCCCACTAGGCTGAGAGTAGGAGTTGTCTCTCCCTGGCATAAAGTGAGAGTCGAAGCAGCAACTTATTGGGATTCCATCCAGCAAACCCAGTGTCTTGCCCATGGAGCGACGCTGATCCGATGCTTGGGCAGCATCAAACACATCTTGATTGATTACCGGGATAGCGTTGAGCTGAGTGGTTCGACGATCATACTTGGCGATTCTCAGCAAGTGCTTGGCGGTCAGTTCAACGCTGCTGATATGGCCTTGAGATAATGCAGATGCAAGGGATGCAATGGAGGCCTCTACAATAGAGAGAGTGTGCAGAGTCAGTATTTGTGTAA